>CAMOHE010049859.1:0-34092 GCA_946598075.1 Artocarpus hirsutus | reverse complement strand
ATCCATTTGCCAAATCTCATAATCATAGTATGCAGCTATGGCGAGGAGAATCCTAATGGATTTAAGCATAGCAACTGGTGAAAAAGTTTCATCATAGTCTATACCATATGTTTGCTTCAAACCTTTTGCAACCAGTCTTGCCTTAAAGGTATGTGCATTACCATCTATTTCTGTTTTCTTTTTGGAAATCCATTTACACCCAATAGTCTTTAAACCATTAGGTGGATCAATCAAAGTCCATACTTGATTATCATACATAGATTGCATCTCTGACTTCATGGCTTCTAACCATTTATCACAGTTAGGGCTATTCATGGCTTCTTGGTAGGATGTGGGCTTATTTTGATCCACAATCATCACATCATTATTATCAATTAAGAGAAATCCATATCTCTTAGGGCACTGATGTGTCCTACTAGACCTCCTCGGGCCTTGTGCTACTTGTGTAGGGTCAACAACTACTTGTTGATCCAATTGAGATTCCACAGGTGGTTCAATGCTATTTTGTGGTTCTAGAATTTCTTCAAGTTGTACTTTACTCCCACTGGTTCCTTTAAAAATAAATTCTCTTTCTAAAAAGACACCATTCCTAGCAACAAACACTTTGTTCTCAGAAGCATTGTAGAAGTAATATCCTTTAGTTTCTTTAGGATATCCCATAAAAAGGCATTTGTCTAATTTGGGTGCCAATTTATCTAAAATTTGATGCTTCACATAAGCCTTACATCCCCATATCTTGAGAAAAGACAAACTAGGCGACTTCTCAGTCCACATCTCAAATGGTGTCTTTTGAACCGCCTTTGATGGGACTCTGTTCAGTATGAATGCAGTAGTTTCTAGAGCATATCCCCAAAAGCATATTGGAAGATTTGACTGACTCATCATAGATCGAACCATATCCAATAAAGTTTGATTTCTCCGTTCAGACACACCATTCCATTATGGTGTTCCTGGTGGAGTTAATTGTGAGACTATCCCACAATCTCTAAGATGATCAATGAATTCTTGGTTTAAGTATTCACCACCTCGATCTGATCGAAGTGCTTTAATACTTTTACCAAGTTAATTTTGTACTTCATTTTTGAAAATTTTGAACTTTTCAAAAGATTTAGACTTTTGTTTCATTAGATAAACATAGCCATTTCTACTGAAATCATCTATGAAAGTATTAAAGTACTAAAAACCTCCTCTAGTAGTAGAACTTAATGGCCCACATACATCAGAATGTACAAGGCCCAATAAGTCATTAGCGCTTTCACTATGTCTAGTAAAAGGTGTCTTAGTCATTTTGCCTAATAAACAAGACTCACATACTTCAAATGATTCAAAATCAAAAGAATTCAAAAACCCATGTTGATAGAGTTTTGAAATGCGTTTCTCATTTATATGACCTAAACGACAGTGCCAAAGGTAGGTAGGGTTTAAATCTTTAGATTTAAACTTCTTTGTATTAACAATATAGATGGACTCAATGTTTAGAAGATAAAGACCATTCGTTCGTGGAGCATATCCATAGAAAATGTTATCACAATAAATAGAGCATTTATTATTCTTAATAATAAACTCAAAATTTTCCTTGTCTAAACAAGAAACAAAAATAATATTCCTACTCATAGCAGGTGCATAATAACAATTTTCTAAACTTAAAACAAGTCCACTAGGCAAAGTCAACTCATATGTTCCTACAGCTAAAGCAACAACTCTTGCTCCATTTCCAACTTATAGGTCCACTTCGCCTTTAGCCAAGGTTCTACTCTTCTTAAGACCCTGCACATTGGTATAATTGTGAGATTCAGATCCAGTATCTAATACCCAAGAATCAGAAGTAGACAAATTGACTTCTATAACATAAATACCTGAAGGAGTAGTCACACTACTTTTCTTCTTCTTTTGATCATCCAAATATAGCTTGCACTTTCTTTTCCAATGACCAGGCTCATTGTAGAAAAAGCATACTACTTCCTTTGGTGGCTTAGCCTTAGATTTAGGATTGGGCTTGGGGTTAGGCTTAGGGTTCTTAAAGTCCTTGGAAGCTTATTCTTGTTGTAACCCTTTCCTTTTCTTTTCATATCTTTCCCTTTATTAACCATCAGAACATCTTTGGTATTCTTGATGTTTTGTTCAACAACCTTAAGCATCCCATGCAACTCAGAAACAGTCTTCTCCATACTATGCATGTTGTAGTTCATAACGAACCCATCATATGCATCTAGCAAAGATTGCAAAATGATGTTAACAGCCAACTCTTGGATAATCTCAAGACCAAGTTTCTGCAAATGATCAAGATAACCCTTCATCTTCAGAACATGAGGACTCACTGAATCGTCAATAGTCAACTTGCCTAAGTAATGCCTTTAAGGTGGCAAACCTTTCAATTCTATCTTTTTCTTGGAACATTTCCTTGAGATGGCCTATCATGGTATAAGCCTCCATTTCCATCAGCTGCTTCTGAAGCTCTGATTCCATGCTTCCAAGCCTGGGGCAAGTGACATCAATAGAGTCATTGAGATGCTTACTGTGAGCATTCTTTTGAGCTTTAGGAGCATTAGCAGCTGGTTCATTAGGGATAGGTTGATCAAGGACATATTCTTTCCTCTCTTGCTTAAGAACAATTCTCAAGTTTCTATACTAGTCAAGGAAGTTAGTCCCATTGAGCTTATCCTTCTCAAGGATCGTTCGTAGTGACAAGTTAGATGTGGTGTTTGATGCCATTATCTACAACAAATATATACACAGAGTACTTAGCATTTTATTGAACAATTTTTAACGAGGCATAATTTAAATCCCACTAATTTTATCAAATCAATAACCCTCAATATTTATTTGGCAATCACAACAATTGTAATTTTAGTGGGCCAAGATCCATATTTCACTTCACTTTAAGTAAGCTTTGGCTTATCACCTAAAGTATGGTTATTTAGGTAGGTAACACTTTACCAATTACATCTTATGTAACTCTTGGATAAATATGGGATTTGACATCACATGTCCTTAAAAATTAAAATCCCATTTAATGCCCTTGGTCCAAAGCCATTTTGATAACCTAGTTAAGTTTAACCATTTCAAACATATGGAGATCACTATTATCCATCATGTCTTACCTAGATGGCTTAACACACCCTGCTTTGGCAGAACCTATGTTTAGCAATCTAAGTCTTGACAAGTGTTGAATTATAGAAGGCATTTTAATGACTTAATATTAAATGAGGGTTCTACTTTATTTTTCATTTTATTGTTTATTATTATGTCGCATCACATATATAGCATCATATACACAGCATCACATACATATCATAATAATAACATAATAAGCATGTCATAGCATGGCCCAAATCTAAATTGATCTTCATAAGCCAATATGAAGGTTAATGGTCAATCCTAGGTAATCTTCATCTCCATGGATTTCCTTAGATTGCCACGAACGAACTCCATCTTGAGCCTCCATCTTGGACCTCCATCTATCTTGATTTTGGGCATTGATTTTACATTATAAATTGCAATATAAAATATTCTATTTCTACTAAATAAATAAATAGATTACAACAAATTGATAAAGGACATGCAGGTCGTATTTAAAATTACAAACCCAAATAAAATTAAATAAAACCTGCCAATCACATTGGTGTAAAAGGGCCATGCTATGCACCATGCAATTCACACTAAACACATAAACATAATAATATAATTTTATTAAAGTTAAATTTTTATTATGACCAAAACAATATATGTGACGAATCAATTCAGGGGCAAGGGGCAGCACCCTTGGCACCCCTTGCAGTGGTCCCGCTACCTTAATAAAACCGAAACTAGATTTATAGTATATCATTTAATCGACTTAAAATAGATTACTAGATTCTTGTTAAATTGTAATATTAATCAAATTCACAATAATAGGTTACAAGAAACAATAAACGTATTAATCAAATTAACACAGTAAAAATATTTAATCAAATAAAACCTCAAACACATTAATCTAATTAATGTATAAATCGTATTCATGCATATCACATATACACAGAACCATATAAAATCAATTTAATCAAATTCACTCTGATACCACTGTTGGGTTTTGTTGGATTTTGTTATCCAAATAAGTAGCAAAAAATTAAAATTAATTCCCACAAAACCCTCGCAGGATCCATGCAATTCGATTAGATTGATAAGAAAGTTATAGAATTTTACTAGGATGACAAAAAGAGCAAGATTTTGGAAAGGAGAGAGTAGGTTCACTCTGGTGATACCCTAACTCGAGCTTTTAGTATTTGGGATCGGATTCAGACATTGTTACTTAGAGAAACGCCTTTGTAGGTATCCACACGAACAGACTCTCTTAAAAACGAATTGGTGTGCTAGCACCTTCTCCTTTGTGCTAAATGACTCTCTCTAATTTTAAGGTTTTAATGTCTTTTGCCTTTTTAGAATGAGAGAACGCATTTTCTCTTCTTAATTTGGCTAGAAACCCTAAAACAGATAAATATATATATATCTATTGACTTCGAGATAGAGTCAGATTTTAACTAGGGTAAACTATAATTCAAATATGATTCAAAGAATCTAGATAACGTTTGTAATTCGAATATGATTCAGAAAATCTAGATAATTTAAGTAATTCGAATATGATTTAGAGAATCTAAATAATGTCAAATTCAATGAACCTAGACATATCTAGTACATCGAATCTGGACATTATCAGGTTCATTGAACCTAAACACAGTAAACCCAAAATTCATTCTTGGTCTGTTCTAAGTGTGCGACCCTATAGGTTCACATAATGTTGGTAGTGGGCTTGAAATTCTATTTCTGGCCAATCATAAGCAGCCTCTAGTAAGACATTATGATTACCCAAGTTATGCGAATGTCAATAATCTAACATAACCTAATCCATAATAAGTATTAAAGTCCTTTTGTCACTAGATACCTTGATTGAACATAAGGCATGGTTTATGTCATCCTTATACTATTTAATCATATTATTTCTCAATCTTAAGTAGATTGATATTGATAACCTTTATCAATTCATTTTAGTATGGCCATACATTTTACTTCAGTCTAACTTATCGAGGGTCCCATAGATATCTTTCTCATGATAAATGATGGACAAATTCCTTCTTAATCACTCACATTCCTCACATGATTGACTTTATTTCCAACAACAATCCATTCCATCATCTTGTTAAAGATAATATTAGATTATGTCGAAATATAGAACTTGTCATGTAGGAAACCATGGTGATTTCAGGTTAGAGGACTAGGAGAATACTATTGTGATGAGAATCACTTATGGCAATTATCCATGCAGTATTCTCATAGCAGGTCGATCCAATACATCATTTCTCAAATATGTATCGATGAGTTGACTTAGTATCTCATACACATGATTAGTAAAACATAATCATCAGTCAAACTTCATACTAGTCTTCATTCATTATTATCCTAATAATAATGACCGACTAGGGATAATTTAGAATATAATTTAATTTTCACCTAAGAGTATTACTATCAAGTCACATACTTTATGACCTTAGGTAGAATTAGCTATTCATAGAATTAGAATAAAAAACAATAATGAAAATGTCTCTTTATTAATAAAATGCAAATGTAATGAAGTCAATATGTGGTCATTACATAATCGGCCTAGGGCACATCACTAACAATTTATACATGTTAGCTATGTTATGGAATAATTCTTATACTTTATTCATGCTTGTAACTAAAGATTAATTTCTCTAAGTGATTAAAGATCATGTTTTCTATCGTTATGTCTCTTAACTTTAAGTGCATGTTTGTGACTCATAGGTGCTTTGTTTTGTTAAGAATGATACACAATAATATAATATGGTATTAAATGATATCATGAAGAGGAAAATTAATTTTATTTATTATATAAATGACTGACATGAACACTCCAAAAAACAAGCACACCGAGAACCGCAGCAACGTCACCCAAGTTAAGGTTTCGTAACTAAGTAAGACCAGTTAGTGCATTCTCAACTGCAACACGATAAAATTTATGAAAATGCTAAGCAATGTTTTATAAGTAAAGGTTTGTGATCTAATGTTCTTATTTCAAGACCTTTTTATGATGAATTTTCCCTAGGATGTTTTTATATTCATTTTTTTTATGGTTTATGACAGTTTTTCAAAGAAAGCTTATATATATATGTATCACTTAATTAAGCATTGCATACCTAATGTTTATGTTTATGATGTCCCAGAGGTTAGACTAGTCACATTTGGTTTAGGACTAGCTACCCCACTCCTCTCATGATGGCGCACCTATTATGTTTATATTTATGGTGCACCTCTTGAGCCCCAAAGATAAAATAAATAATGCTTTAATATGTAAGTTTAAATGAAAAGATATGTTCTATATAAAATTGTGCCTTGTGCATTACTATGATTATGATTACAATATTATGTAATTTTTTTATGAAATGTTTTATGTTGTGAGATAAGAAAGTGTACTTACTAGGCTTATGGTTACTTAGTTTTATATCATGTTGAAGACAAAGGTAAAAAGCATATGGAATAGGTGGAGGACGGAAACAAATCTATGCACCATGAGTGTTGGATTGAAAATGGAACCACTCCATGAAAAGAATTAATGACTTGATCAATGATTTTATTATTTATGTTACTTTCCGCACTGATTTTGAATTAAGACTTGATTTATTTTGCTATAGACCTTTGCGACTGTTTAATATTTCCTTAATTGTGGTTTCTTGAGGACTATGCCATGTTTCTTTCTTTTTTTTTTTTCTAGTATGGTTAAATTATTTGGACATATAAGTATTTTTTCTCAAAGGATTTAAACATTGTTTGAAGTTTTGTGTGTCTAAAATTTAGTAAATGATTGTATTTGTGAACTAACTGTTTCTACAAGTGATCAATTAGTTGAACACTACAAGCGTTCCATTGGGCTAATTAAGGTGAGAGAAGTAAATCTAGTAAGTAGTTAGAAAAACAAATTTATGCATGTTTTACTAGGATATTTCTTGAGTGTATATTGACTATTTCGAACTTCTTATCGGTAATTATTAAGTTTAATGGTAAAGGCAACATCTCTTGTGGCACCCATAAGGGAGCATTAGAATTTTCATAGTTTTTTAAAAGTACATTATTGTTTATATATTTTAACAACAGTTATTTATTTACCTACTATTAAAAATGATTTCTAACATTGGTTTATTATTGAACCATGTTTAAAAAACTTAAAAAAATTTATAGGTCTTTTGTCTATTTTTCTAGGCTATTTTCCTTCAATCTTTTGTACATATGTCAAATGAGCTAGCCCGATCTAGTCCATTTAATTTAGGCCCAAGTGTGCCTCGTTCCCTACTTGGGCCTACTTATTTATTTATAGTGCTGTGTTAGGCCCAACCTAGTTTATATTTATAGCATCAAGCCCAACCGATGGTCTATTCATTAACGGACTGTGCTTATAAAGCGCTTTGGCTGTACTCATCCTCGTGTTGGTGTTAGTGTTTTTGTTGTACTTTTAGCTCTTAATGTGTTTATCTCTTGCCTAATGTTAAATTTACAAAAAAAAAAAAAAAAAAAAAACACTAAATCATAACAAAAAAAAGTGCATTAATGATAAAAAAAATCTTTTCCTAAGGACAACAATATTATAAAATTTTGTACAATATGGTTTCCATTATTTAGTTTTTCATATAAATCAAAGAGGCTAAGTATATATTAGCAATTGGCAAGTTACCAATAACAAATAATCTATTTGATCTTTTTTCTTTTTTAATCATATCTATTAAAAATTTAGAACTTCTTTATAAAAAATATTTATAAAAATATAAAATATATTAGTAAAATTAGTTTTAAATTGTGTATTTTAATCGTGCTTATAATTGAACCTTAATCGCGCTTTTAACGTGCTCGTCCAGGGTGCTCAAAGTTGCACCAAGCCTAGTCCATTTAATATACAGGGTAAGCTAGGCCCATTTAGAGTGCATTAGGTTGGAGTATTCTTTAAACTCAATGGACTCAAATTTGGATTCGAGCATCAAAAATCTTTTTAATACGTATTTGTTTTTCCTAAAATCTGAATTCTTTGAGCGTCAAGAATCAAGTTTTTAGAGTTTTGACTCCTTAAAATTTTGATACTTGGATATCTTGCTACAGTAAAAGCTAAAATTTTCTCTCCTATATTTAAGGGAAAAAAATCATAACTTTTTCATTTGATATCCAAATGAGATGATTCTTTTTTCATTGTGTTTTCAATAAAGAGAGAAAAAAATTAAGGACCATAATGCATATTTTTTATAATTATTTTTAAGATTTTATTAGATTTGTTAATATGTCAAAAAACTTTTTTCACTATAACTCCAAACACAAGTTTCAATTTTATTACATACTTAGACTAAAACTTAAATACATATCTAAATGTCAATTCGGGTAACAATTCAAATCACTAACTTAAATCCTAATGCAAATCATGCAATTCAAATTAAATCGCTAATTCAAATTCATTTATCAAACAGTCCCTTAATAATCATGTCATGTGATGCTGTTCCTGCTTTTTGACATATTGGCCCACTAGGACCAACCACTTTTTTACTTCTCTAATCTTCTAAAAGCCCTTTTCCATGTAAACAAACTAAGGACGGCCTTAAAGCCCCTCTTTGCTATCCTTGTTAAAGTCGCTCTATGCCTTGCAACTTTGCCTTCACCTCCCAACGTGCCTCAGCGTCTCTAGCCATCACACTTAACCTGCCTCCATAGTCGCTCACCACTCAGCCGCCTCCTAGTTGTGCCCATCGCCTCCCAGCCATGCCCATTGCCTCCCGCTCGCCACTACTGTAGCTGCCGACCCTTAGAATTGGGCATATGATGGACAGATTATGTGAAAGACATGATTCTTAAGGTGACGGTCTAAAGCATGAGATCCATATTCTAGGTAATAAGGTTAGGCGCTTTATTCATGCAAATATTATTATGTTGCCTATCTCCCTAATGACAGATGATTTATCTTGACTATCAGAGGCAGACTTCATGAATAGAACAATGTGCCTTTATCCTTTTGAGGATATGCACTACAAAATCGTATGTTATCTTTTGAACAATGTGCCTTCAAAATTGGTTCCTAAAACTCCTTATGAGTTGTGGATAGGCAAGAAGACATCCTTAAACCGTATTCGCATGTGGGGATGTACGGCTCATGTCCTGCTTAGGGATACAAATAAGTTGGAAGCACGTTTAAAAGTTTGCATGTTTATAGGATATCCAAAAGGGAATAAAGATGGTTATTTTTATAATCTAAAGGAAAACAAAGTCGTCGTTTCAACTAATGCAACTATTCTTGAGGAAAGTTACATGGATGGCTTTAAGCCTCAAAGCAAAGTGGTGCTTAAGGAGTTAAAGAGTGATTCAATCACTCCAGGGGTTCCGATAGAAACTACTCCAATCATCATAGAAAAACCAAATGAACCTAAACAACAACCTAAGGGGCTTTGGTGTAGTGAAAGGATCAGGCGTCAACCTTGTCACGCTCTGGAGTACGGGAGGTGACGTGATCGTTTAATTAAGTTAATTAAGTAAAAATTTGATTAAAACATGAGTTTAAGAATTAAGCAATTTATTTATGAAAATGTGATAAGTTTTAAAATCTTTTTGTTTAAAGTAGGCAGTAATAATATTCAAACAAATAAGGATAACAAAATAAACGATCAAAAAATAATGAAAATATAAGGAGAGGCGAGAATAGGTCCCATTGACCTACATCTTATGCACACACATAGTATCAATAATATTAAATTACAACCATAGCCCAAGAAGAAAGAGAAAGTTAAAGTTACACATCCCTTGATTTTATAATTTAAGTAACCTACAAGGTTCTCCTATTGCTCGAATGTCCTATTTGTAGACTCTTCTCCAATCCTAAGCTAATATCCACCTAGAGGGGGAAAGTTTTGAAAACAAAGAAATTGTGAGCGAAAGGCTCAGTAGGACTATATTTAAAATACCAAATTTTAAAGGAAATTTCATTATTCAAATAAATATTTAGAAAATAAACTTGAACAAATAAATAAATAAATAAAAATTCAATAAAAGTTTACCTTACCAAAATAACTTATTGGTAGACCAGAAAGAATATCATTTTCTTCTCTTGGGCAAACCATATATATTACACCACCGTAGTGGCCCAACTAAGTTTCGGGACCTGCCCCCAAGGTCGTACCCTACACGACTCGATCTCTGATATGGCATCATGCCCTTATATATTCTCTATAATTATTAGAAATCTCTTTTTACCAAGTATTCTTACTTACATTCATTATAAGGTTTATTATGAAAGTTCACCTCAGTCTATAGTTTATAAAAACAGTCAATGAGATCCATTTTTAAATCATCATTGAAAATATTTTAATGAAAATCCTTTTTAGGCCAAAAATCATTTTAAAACTAAGTTACCAAGGAGAGGGTAGAAGTCCTACCTCAAAACTTATGTCGGTGTCCCACATCATAATCCTGGTCCGCTATACGTTAGCTCTGTGGATCCACGAACAACCCTAATATATAGTAACTTAGTTTATCAGCATCTAACTTAAGATATCCTATGTCATTAAATTGTCTCATGGTGTCCTAGTGTGCCATTTGTACTTATAAAATCATTTCATAAGGTTGGAATCTCAATCGGGGTCCAAAATAGCAAAAATGAATGAAAAACTACAAAATTTCACCATGCCCGGTCATCCTACTGGTCGCCCTGGTTCGACCGGCTAAACTGCGCAATTCAGTCTACCAGAGGTCCAGGTCCAGTTGGCTGAACTTTTTCAAGTTCGTCATGCCGGTCGTATGAATCTGACCTGCCAAACATGAACTTCGGCTTGTCAATCTAGAAAAATTTTAAAATTTTCTAGGCACGGGATTTTGGCCTCCCGAGCCTAAATCTTCATTTTAACCTATTTTTCTCAATTCTCAGGCATGGGAAACATCAATAGATGATAGAAAACATCATAAAATACTTTTAAACCAATTTTAACAAGATTTGCAAAGATTTTGAAAAATCCCAAAATTAGAGAAAAATGGAGAAAAATTAAAAATTTTGATTTAAATCTATTTTTGATCAAACAAAGCGTAGATCCTACTTATTCTAAGTTCCTCTAACCTATATTGAAGGTTTTCCAAGCTTAGGAAAGCGTAAATTTCAAAATACTAAGAAATTTGAAAAATTTAGAAAAGTTTAGAAATTTTGATACTAACCTCAAATCAAAGCTTTAAATCGAGTTTGTGGTCGTCCAATCGAGTTCCTGAGCTTCCAATCTGCTAACCTGAAGCTTGGGATTGATTTTTGCTTCAAAAATTTTAAGAGGGAATTAAGAGAGAGTGAGAAAATGAGGGAGAGCGAGAATGAGAGAAAGAAGGAGGGAGAGAGGGATTTTATAAACGAAAAGGAAAGCAGGTTTTCAAACAATACCACTTCTCGCACGTGGTTTTCTAATGTGGGACGTGTTAGTCATTTGACAAATTTTTTTGTTTTCAATAGTTAAAATAGCAATTAAAAATAATTAAGAGTAATTAAAAATTATTAAAATAATCAAAAATAACATAAATTTAGAAATTTCACTAAATGGCCAAATTAAGTTTAAAATACTCATTATGGCACACTAATCCACCATTTTACATTCTAATAAAACTTAATTAATTTTGAGGCGTCACAACTCTCCACCTCTAAAAGAAATTTTGCCCTCAAAATTTACAAATTGATTTAAAAACAAAACAAATGTGGATACAACTCCCATATATTCAACTCTAATTCCCAAGTGGCCCTGTGATGCTGCCACATGACCTTCACTAATGAGATCTCACAATGACGCAAACTGATCACCTTTTGATCGATAATCTGAATTGGTACCTCCTCATACGTCGCATCTTCCTGAATTTGCACATCATGAAACAAGACGATCTTGTTCTGCTCAGGTGGACATTTTAGAAGCATTGACACATGGAATACATCGTGGACATGAGATAACTCGGAAGGAAGATCTAGGCGATAGGCAACCACACCAACGCGTTGAGTAATCTAGAATGGTCCAACATATCTTGGCGCAAGCTTAGCACTTACTTCAAATCTCATGATGCCTTTGCGAGGTGATACCTTCAAGAGAACAAAGTCTCCTACCTCGAATTCCAAGGGTCGACGTCTTCTATCCACGTAACTCTTCTTTCGACTCTAAGCTGCTTTTAATTGATCCCGAATCACAGTGACCTTTTCATTACTATCACAAATCTCGTCTAGTCCAAGAACAACTCTATCATCCGGTATAGCCCAACACACCGGTGACCGACACGGTCGTCCATGTAGTGCTTCAAACAGTGCCATGACAATACTCAATTGATAGCTATTGTTGTACGTAAATTTTGCTATATGCAAATACGGTTTCTAGTTCTCGCTAAAGTCTTTCACACAAGCACGCAACATGTCCTCGAGAATCTAAAAAACCCACTCAAATTGCCCATCAGTTTGAGGATTAAACGTTGTACTAAGGTTCAAATCTATACCCAAGGCCTCCTGAAAGCTTCTCCAATACTTGGCATTAAACCTGGTGTCTCTATCAGATGTTATAGAAAAAGGAACCCCATGCAACCGTACTATGTTCTGCAGAAACAATTCTTCGAGAACTCTCCTCGAACATGCCGACCTGAATGGAATGAAATGCGTCAATTTCATTAACCTGTCGACCACGACCTAAATCGCATCATGTCTTTGCTTCATCCTCAACAATCCGGCAAGGAAATCCATAGTCACGTGCTCCCATTTCCACCCTAGAATAGGAAGTGACTGAAGCTAACTTGTTGGCTTCTAATGCTTGGCTTTCACCTGAAGACAAGTCGTACACTTGGTCACATATTCTCGGACATCTTTCTTCATACCTCTCCACCAATATTGCCTCTTCAAATCACGATACATCTTTGTGCTTCCCGGATGAATGGTGAACTGAGACTTATGGGCTTGGTCCATAACAGCCTTTGTCACTTCTACGATTGCTGGAACTACCAGACGGTCCCTGAAGTACAACGATCCATCTGCATGTATCCTCCATTCTTTAAACTGTTCTCCCTTTTGAATTTGCATCCAGATTCCCCGTATATGTGGATCTTGCCACTGATTCTGTTTCACCATCTGAACAAGAGCTGGGGTCGTCTCCATGTGATACACCGAGAGATCATAGTCTTCACGATACTGTAGCCCGAACTCACTCACCTTTGCATCTCTTTTCCAATCTTCAAGAGCCAAACAGGCGAGAATCCCTAAAGACTTTTGACTGAGTGTGTTCATGACTACATTAGCCTTTCTAGGATGGTACTGCAGCGTGAAATCATAATCCTCCATGTATTCCATCCACCTTCATTGCCTCAAGTTTAAATCCCTCTAGGTAAAAAGATATCTCAAACTTTTGTGGTCAGAGAAAACCTGAAATGTCGCCCTATGCAAATGTTATTCAAAGTTCTTCAAACACCAAATACAAGTAACACATACTAAATGGCAAAAAATAAATTAATATAACTAATATTAAAACTAAAACTAAAGCTAAATAACACTAAAATAACCAAATAATGCTAAGTTTAGAACTAACAATAACACTAAAACTAAAAGTAATGGTTTGAAATTTACCAACGACGGTGGAGTTGATGGAACGACAAAGGACGAGTCGAATGATGGTGGGGTCGGTAGAATGTCAAGGGATGAGGATGAACGGTGGCGAATGGCATCGGGTTTGTTAGGTGGGTCGTGGAGAGAGTGACAGAGGAATGTCAAGTCGATGGAATGCCGTGGGGGTTGGGTTTGTCGGTGGCTAGGTCATGGGGAGAGGAATTAAAGAGAGAAAGGGGTTTGAGAGTTAGTGGGTTTAAGTTAAAAAAAATTTGAATAAATAGGGAAAACCTTGTCGCTGGGGCGGGATTAAATTTTGGGGGGATACTAAAAATTTCAAACATGCGAAACATTTCACGATGATTTTTACTAAAAACCGTTGTGGAAGCCTTGGTACCTTTCATGATAGTTTTTATAAAATCTATCGTGGAA
Source organism: Artocarpus hirsutus (assembly GCA_946598075.1). Lineage (NCBI taxonomy): Eukaryota > Viridiplantae > Streptophyta > Magnoliopsida > Rosales > Moraceae > Artocarpus > Artocarpus hirsutus. Next base: position 20,051 of record CAMOHE010049859.1, on the reverse strand, counting down.
GGCCAACCGGAGGGCCTTCCATGACAGTTTTTACAAAAACCATCGTGAAAGGCCTTCCATGAAGATTTTTACAAAAAACCATCGTGAAAGGGTTTAAACGACGGTTTTTATTAAAATCATCATGAAAGGCCCTGAGGTTTGAAATTTTTAGTTTTCCGCCCAAATTTAACCTTCGTAAAAGATTAAATTTTGGTGAGCTACAAAAAATTTCAAATATGTAAAACATTTTACAACAGTTTTCATAAAAACCATTGTAAAAGGTTAAATTGGGCAGGATATTAAAAATTTTAAATATCCAAACCCTCCACGATGGTTTCTATAAAAATCATCGTGAAAAGTTTAATCTTACACGATGGTTTTTTGAAAAATCTTCATGGTAGCTCCAGCCAATACCATGATGGTTTTCGTCTTTGTGGGTGTAACTCGTCGTGTTTTTTTGTTATCACGATGGTTTTTGAGAAACTGTCATTAAATAAAGGTCGTATAATCTTGAATTTGTTGTAGTGAATTGCCACACAACCCTTTGTAGATCTCCTTCATTAGATAATGACCCTCCTCAAGTCCTACACAACTTAAGCACGGGGTAGTGTAGTCTTATCAGTAAATTTTTTCACCGATCATCGAATACCAAGCTGAGTTGTTGCAGATCCGGTGTGCCTCTTCTCATTTGACGGGCAATTTGGCTATGGTCAAGTATCTAATGATCAGGTCCATCCAGATAGCTTCTTGTTTTTCAGCTACACTAGCCACTTCTTTGATGATGCTTAGCTTTGTTAATCTATCGATGGGGATCGATGTAAGTTCACTATCGCTTAAGCCCGAGGCCAACCGAGCAAGGGCGTCAATCTTAAAGTTTTCAAATTGAGGGATTTGATTGATAGAATAAGCTTTAAACTACCCCAACAACGCCTTAACTTCTCACAAATAAGCGGTCATGGATTCTGTTTGAGCTTGGAATCCCCCAGTAACCTGTTAGATGACAAGCGTGGAATCACTATAAATGAATATGTGATCTACTCCAAGGTCTCTTGCAATTCTAAGTCTAGCTAGGAGTTTTTCGTATTTAACATCATTATTGGATGCCTTAAAATCGAAGTGAAGGCCTTAGATTGCCTCGTAACCATCCGAGATGGTAAAGACTAGCCTGGCGCCTGACCCGTTAGTGCAAGATGATCCATCCACAAAGAGCTTCTATTCAAGCTCTGGCTCGAAGACATCACTATCTCTGCTATTGGTTGGGAAGTCTAGATCTTTTATAAGGGCTTATCGATAGAGGGAGTGCTCTACGCAGCATCAGTGAATTTGGCAATAAAGTCGGCTAAGGCTTGGGCTTTTATGGCCGTTCTTGGAACAAAATGAATGTTGTATTGCCCAAGCTCGACTGACCACTTAGCCATCCAGCTAGATATCTCTGGGCTTCGGAGGACTTGCCGCAAGGGATACTTGGTCGGGACACACACTATATGGCCTTGAAAATACGACCAAAGCTTCCAAGAAAAGGTGAGGAGGGTGAACGCAAGTTTTTCGAGTTGGGGGTACCTCTCTTCAACACCTTGGAATGCATGGCTGGTGTAGTAAACATGCTTTTGAACACTATCTTCTTCTCAAACGAGAATCGAGATTACAACCTTTTCTGACATGGCAAGGTAGGCATAAAGTATTTCTCTAAAGTAAAGGTTTAGATAGGAGTGGGGGTATGGCTAAATACCCCTTGAGGTTTTGAAAAGCTTCTTCATATTCCTTACTCTACTCAAACCTCCCCTTAAGTGCTTGAAAAAATAGATGGCACTTATGGTGGACTGGGAAATGAATCTTGATAGGGCTACTACCATGCTAGTTAGCTTTTGTACTTCCTTGACATTGCGGGGTGAGTACATGTCAATCATCGCTTAGGCCTTGGCTCTCTGGCTAACCATAAACTTGAGGAACTTGCCTGAGTTAACCCCAAAACTACATTTGGTTGGGTTGAGTTTCATCCTATACTCCTAAAGAATGTCAAAGCTTGCCCAAAGGTTGGCGTGTGGTTTGTTGCTCGGATGGACTTGATAAGCATGTCATCGACATATAACCCCATGGTCTTGCAAATCAACAGAGCAAACATCTTGTTCACTAGGAGCTGGTAGTTCGCTCTGACATTCTTTAGTCCAAAGGTCATAAACATGTAGTAGAAAAGCCCTTGGTTAGTGGTGAAGGTAGTCTTGATTTGGTCTTCCTCAGCCATGTTGATTTGATTATAGCCAGAGTAGGCGTCCATGAAGCTTAGCAATCTGTGTCTAATGGTTACATCCACGAGCTGATCTATCTAAGGCAATGGGAAGTAGTCTTTAGGGTAGGCCTTCTTGAGGTTAGTGTAGTCGATGCAGACCCACCATTTTCCATTGGCTGTCTTGACAAGGACCACGCTTGCCAACCATTCTAGATATGTGACTTCTTTGATAAACCTGACCTTTATGAGCTTTTGTATTTCCTCGTTGATGATGGCATACCTCTTCAGGCTGAAAGCTCTATGTTCTAGATGACTGACTTGTAGTCGAGTCAGACATTGAGGTTGTGGAAGATTACGCTGGGGTCGATGCAAGGCATATCTTGATGGGACCATGTGAATTCATCCTGATATTTAGTTAGGAACTTCTCTAGGTCAGCCAAGATCTCAAGTTTCAGCTGAGAACTGAATTGGACAGTCCAGTCGAGATGTTTGGGGTCCAAATTATATGGCACCAAATCCTCCACTAGTGTAGCTCTCACCTCTTCATCAAGAAATCAGGGATCTAAGTTAGATAGCATCTTTGGCATCTACTCGATGGGAAGCGTTACCTCGTCTACTTTACAAATAGCTGAGATGCTTAACTGTCGTGCTATGGCCTCCTTCATTGCATTTGTATACTAATCCCTAGAATCCTTTTGTCGTGATTTGACTACTCCAACCCCATTCTCTATGGGGAACTTCATCGCCAAGTGGTAGGTTAAGACTACAGCCTATAGGGTTGGTCACCCAACGATGATGTTATATGAAGAGGGCTTATCGATGACATAGAAGTCAAAGATGTGCGTTACCCAAGCAACCCCTTCTCAAAAGGTGATGGGTAGGCCGACCTTGCTGACTACTCAAACGTACTCTCTAGTGAAGCCATAGAGCAGCGTCTAGACTAGGGTGAGGGTGGCATTACTAATCTTCAACTTGTCATAGGCCTACTTGAAAAGAATGATAGCTGAAGTGCTGTTGTCAATTAGTACACACCAAACAATGCTATTGGCGATCTACAATTCACACACAAAGGCATCGTTGTGCAGATGAACAAGTTTATCACCTTCCTCTTTGGTGAACATGATCATAATGTCCTATTGTCGTCAGATCTTGTTGATATGCTCAGACATATTCATGAGATCATCCCTCTCAACCAATCAAGTTTTTTGGGCATACGCTTGCTATACATTAGAGGTGTCCTCGATAACCGAGCTTCTTGGACATACGCTTGCAATCCACTAAGGGTACCAAGCATTCCCACATTCGTTTTGTGGTCGGGTCTAGACACTCTTAGTCGGCTGATCGTTCCTCCTGGTTGTGGACCCAGGAGTTAGGACTCACTCAATGAATTCCTACAAATGCCCATCTCAGACCAGTCGGTTGTTCTAATCTTTGAGTTGGATGCAATCGCAAGCATTATGCCCACATCTTTGTGGAAGTTACAGCTTGGGCGGATCAACCAATAGGTTCCTACCACCCACTTAGGTGAGCACTTCGTCGATGCTAGTGACCAAGGATGTGTAGCTCTAGAACTTCCCAATCGGTACCTTTGTCTTCTCGATCTTCTTTTTCTTCTTCTACTTCTTGTTCTACTCGGTGCTCGGTTGCTCAGGCGCTAATATCTACTGCTTCTACTTCTTGTTGCTGTAGCCACTACCTTCTTCTTAGCGACTTTTCATGTACTCAGCCGCGTTAGCATACCTCTACGTGTAGCCGAGCATCTATGAAAATTTGCTTGGCTGCTCAAAGGCAAGCGACCAGTTTAGTTTCTTGTCTTGGAGGCCCCCTACGAATGCGTGCTTTAGGGTCTTGTCTTCGGCATGCCTGACCTTCAGTGTAGCTCGAGTAAATAGGTTTATATAATAATCCTTCACACGGCCATCCCCCTGCTTGGTAGCATAAAGGTGGGTTATGTCTTTTCTCCTCCTTTTCATCGTAGAAAATGCCGACGAAAAGACATTGGACAGCTAGCAAAAAAAGGCAATGGTGCTTGGCTCAATATGCCTAAACCATTGTTGAGCAAGGCTGGTCAGTGTTAGAGAAAAAGCTTTACACAAGGTTGCATCACTAGCATTCTACACAAGCATATGACCTCAGTAGAGTTCCATGTGCTCGTTTGCGTTGGTCGTCCTGTCGTAGGCTTTAATTTGTGGGACCTTGAATTTCAACAACATGGGGACCTACATAATGGCGTCTGTTAATGGCTAGTTTAGCACAGTACCTTCATCGAGACCAAATCTGTTGTTGTAGATTTGGTCAATTTGGCACTTTATCTCCCAAAACTAGAGGCTATTGGTGTCTTTAGGCAGTTCCACCCTATATAGGGCACCACCCTCTACCATGTTGCTAATCTCGGGTTGCTGGTCCTGTCGAACATCTCCTTGGCGTCCAATCCAATAAAAAATCGATGCTCTAGATCCCTACGGTGATTGTCCTCGGCCTCCCTAAGGGCTAAGTCAACCTTCTTGGACAAGCTTATTGTTCGCCTAAACTCCTTTTATGGATCATCTCGAGTCCTCAGAATCAGCTTCATTTGTTCCTTTTGGCCCTTGTCCTACTCGACCTCTGACCTGGTCATCTTAGGCTAGTGAAAGAGGGCAGGACCCTGTTGATGTTGCGCTTGTTGCTACACGAGTTACTATGTGAGTATCCGAATAGCATTCGTGAGCTCTCAAATAGGATCCTTGGCAACTGGCTCATTCACTTATTAGGCTCTTACCGCGCTGCCCTGACTTCAAACTGAGGCCCTATAGCTCGAGGGCCGCCTTTAAGTCTGGTCAGGTTTTGGTTTGGGTTTTGGGCATCACCTAACCCCTCTTGTCAGGCACCCTCATCTCGGGTATTACCCCTTGTCATCATGCTTTGGTTGTAAGGTAAGTTGTGGCTGATGATTTAAAGTGATGGTATAGAGGCCCTCCTTCTAGCGCCAAAATGTTGATGCTTACTAGTAAGTGGCGACGAATCAACACCACATGCGATTGTGCATGGTGGTCTGGCAGTTCTTCCTTGCTCATCACTGCCTACTCAGGTGTACCCACAACAAGAGGAGGGACACTTCTAAGATAAAGGGGGAAAACCGATGAGGTAATAGACAAGGGATCTTTGATGCTCAAGGCAAGTGCTACTCGGTAGAGAACGGAAGCTAGTTAGCTGGGAAGGAGCATGCTTTCCTTAGCTGTAGTAAATGCGCTCCATTTTAGGCTACCACTTAGACCAGGTTTTAGGTGAATTTCACTCATGACCCGTGTGTCACATCAAGGCCTGTCAGAGGGTAGATGAGCGTGTTATTGTACTTGCCATCAGATTAGCCTTCATTTGATGACAAGGATGTGGCCATCTATTGACTTTTCATGGCGTGCAGCAATCTGTTTGCAGGCTCTGACAACCTGACCCAAGCACATGTCCATTTCGAGGAGGTGACGACTTGCACCATGGCCGACGGCGCCCTATAGAGCACCTCGAACATAACAAGCCAAGCTCTTGAGGTTGGTATTGCACTTCCTGATGCGTCTGTCAAGCAAATATGCAAACCACTAAGGATTTGTTCCCCAGCGAAAGGCGCCGAGCACACTCCCAACAAACATTTTGTTGATTATTTTGTTTGTGTTGTTTTTTCCAAATAGAAGTTGATTGTTAAAGTTTGAACATTTTTTTGATTGTTGCAATTCAATAGAATCTGTTTTGTTTAATTTTTACTCAATAGTGTTACTAATTCCAACTAAAAAAGAACATCTTCACTAATCTTGCACACTGATTTCACCCTCGGTTGATTGTTTACAGTTATGTTCCTTCGGTCAAATTGAACACTAATTTCTCCCTCGATTGATTTCCTTTTTTTAGAGTTACTTGAATATGTTTTGTTGTCTTCGTAAAGCAAGGTATTGACTCCCTACGATCTAGCATTATCTTTTTTTGTTTCCTTGATTATGCCGCATAATTTAGCTGAGATTATATTGTTTGGTTCATTTTTGGGGACTTTCAAATTTAAGAAGCTTTTTTTTTTTGGTGAATGACTTGACCCTTTATGTAATTCATGATGTATAAGAACTAATATGGTTTTTGGTCTTCCTGTTTTGTTTGGAACCTATAAAGAAGACAAATAATTTGATCAGATTGAAGAAGGCAGAGCATGACATGTATATTATGTGTGCGCATGTAAGATATATGAGACATTTTCATTAGAGTTCATTATTAGTAACACGTCCTAGAAAGACAAGCTTTTCGAGATCTACTGTATTGATGTTGTTTTGTCCTATGTTGTTAAATTGGCATAATTGGTTTGTGTTTATCCAAGAAAAAACTAAAGATAATTTTTGGTGAATAAAATTGAAAGAAAAAATGCCAAAGAAGATTATAGAATTTTCCCAAAATTAATCTCAGAGATTTGCCCATGTTTTTGGAAGATTTTCGAAGTCAAAATAAAGTTCAAATCAGATTGAAAGTTAATCTTATCTTAGGGTGCAAGTTGATTTTAAAAAGGATTGAAAATTTGAATTAAAGGATGGTTTTATCCCTTGTTTATAAAAGTTGAGGCTTGGATGCGATTTGGTGGTTTTAGATCAAGAATATCTAATTTAGAATGGACATCATGGGTTCAAGAGGCAAGTTGCATCAGTTTTGAAGTTCAAGTTCAAAATTGTCGTAACAAATTTCGCGATAGTTTGAATATTGGATAAGTTTTCACTACTCGTAAAAGAAGGACATTTCTGAGAATTTTTTATAGAGCTTCTAGAGGAAAAATAAGCATAATGATAATGAGTTTTTGTTCAAATATTTTCATGAGAAGGTACATCATTCTTCAGTAGAAGAATTTACAATTTTCGAAAACGTTCTGCAATAGACGGGAGTCTCATGAAGTAGAGTTAAAGATGAGTGGTGCTCGTTGAACAAGGCCATAAGAAGTACAACAACATAGGCGTCAATTATTAAGAGGGAGTCTTACATTAAATAAGTCCAATTGGTGCTTGTATATAGGCTTTCTTAGTGGATTTTTCAATATCTGGGCATGGCCCTATGGACGTAGGTTTTATAATTGAACCACGATAAAATTGTCCATGTTCTTTACTTACTTTATGCCCAGGTAACTTTAATTAATTAAACTTTAATAAACCATTCGGTAACTTCAAAAAACAGATCTTTTAGTTTGCATGTTAATTACATGCTACCAAAAACTCAAAAGCATTTTATCAATAGGAGATGAAGATTAAAGTAGAGAACATGAGGTGTTAGACCCTGATTAGCCCACGTGGAACGTTCAAAATAAACATCAACCATTAGCATCAACTGCACCAAGGCAGTGTGCGGTATTTTTAGAGAAAAACTGCCACAATTGTGTGATGATCACGAATATAAAACAAAGCCCGTTTTTGGTCCTTGAACACACAACAAAATTCAAAACGAAAAACTACACCATTTAGAGAAAATTGTGAGTACTTAGAATTCCAAAAACACTCTGTGAAAAAAGTTATCGCAGTTGGGCCAAATTTGCGTCAATGGCAAGAGGTACTATGAGATTCTTTTGCTTATGTTGTTTTACGTTTTTTAGTTGTTATGAATCATTAAAAACAACTCACATTTGGTATCCAAGCCGTGTGTGCCTCTGCCTTGTCATTTCATACAACATTCGCGTTAAAATATTTTTTTTTTTGGATTATGAGATTTTATATTTAGAAGTTTTTAATCAAAACTATCGTTAGAAATCATTGGGTAATTGGATTTCTAACAATTTTATGATTTAAAACATTGAATTTGATGGCCGAAAGGTGAAAATTCCAACGGGTCCACAACCGGGTCGTAAAAATGGGCCAAATGGGTCAATAAGACCCATTTTTGGGTGAAGAAGAAGACTTAAACGACATGTTGTTTAGCACTCTGGCCAGCCAAACGACATGTCGTTTGCTGGTGGGAGGCTCGCCCTTCTTTGTTTAAAATGACAAATTGTTTTGGGCTTCACTGCTCAAAACAACAAGTCGTTTCAAGGGGCAGAAAATTCCCAAAAAAAACTATTTAGGGCACATTTTTCCAGATTTGTTTATTTTGGGATTTAAGTAAAATCCTTGTTTTAGGTTTTGTTTTGATGCGCTAAAAATTATATGTTGTTTTGTATGTATGATTCTTTGCCTATTATACATGCAATATTGTGTTAAATAATTTTAGCATATTGAAAGTAATTTGTTTTTTATGTGCTAAATTTGTTATGCATAATTGATATGCTAATTTAATGTTATATGTATAATTTTGTGTTTTATTATACATATTATTAAGTCAAGTTGTTTAGCACAAATTTAGATTTTGTTCATAATTTTTTTATATTGCCTGTGGAATATGCAATTTTACATGAATAATTTTTATGAACAAAATTAAATGTCTTAGTGATCATATGATTTTGAATAATTAGAGCTTAGCCACAGCACCTCTAGTTATGCAAAATTATATATCAATTGGTTTAGGATCACATTTAATTAAAGGACATTTATTGCAACTAGTTGTACTCAATATAATAAACTTTATCCCATAGGAATTTTTATTATATTAGTATGACTAATTGGGATAAAATATCAAATTATATTTTCTAATTTAACCATAGGAATTAGAAAAGGGAACATAATTTGATAGGTTTATCATATAATCAAATGAATCAAATTGAATTAGAACTTTAGGCCACAAGCAAGTTTTATGTCACTAGATTCATGATTTTGTACATGATTTACCTTAGTAAAGCATGATTTATATCTATTATTCTCAATATTTTGGATCATAAGCATGTTTGTTTTAATTATGCAGTCATACAACATGTGAATTTCTTTGATGTTCGATGTGACTAAAAGGGGATAACTATAAAGTCTGGAAGAAAAGAATTCTCCTTCATTTAGGGTGGATGGACATTGATTATGCTATAAAGAAAGACAAGCCCGTAATTACTGAAACTAACACGTAGGATGAGATTGCTCTTTATGAGCGTTTGAGTGATCTAATCGCCTTAGCGTCATGTTCATAAAGACCAAGATCTCTACTGGCATATGTGGTTCTGTCGAACAGCATGACAAGGTTTGGCCATTACTGAAGGCCATTGATGAGCAGTTTGAAACTTCAGATAAGGCACTTGTAAGCACCCTAATCATGAGGTTATCATCCTTAAGGATCACCAGTGTAAGAGGTGTACGTGAGCACATCATAGAGATGAGGGACATAGCGACTCAACTTAAGAACCTTGAGGTGGATATGTCTGAGTCTTTTCTAGTACATTACATTCTAAACACCCTTCCAAAGCCATATAGGCCCTTTAAAATTTCTTACAACACACATAAAGACAAATGGTCAATCAATGAACTGCTAACCATGTGTACTCAAGAAGAAGGATGCTAATAATGGAAATGGGTGAAACTGCACTAACAACGACCAAGGGCAAGAATCAGAATCAAGACTAGAATCAAGCCAAGGATATGGGGAAAGGTAAAATACCTTCCAAAGCTACCATTAAGAAGGAATCCAAGTGTTTCCTCTGTAAAAAGAATGGACACATGAAGAAGGATTGTGGGATCTTTTAGAGTTGGCTTGAGAAGAAAGGTAATCCAGTCTCATTTGTTTGTTATGAATCTAATGTGGTTGATGTTGTCTATAACACACGGTGGATTGATTCCAGATCTACAATCCATATTGCAAATACCTTGCAGGGTATGCAAAACCTAAAGAAGCTAGTGGGAAGTGAGCTAAGCATCTCTTCAGGAAACAAGATGCGTTCACATGTGGAAGCCATAGGAACATGCACTATCGTTTTAGGCAGTGGTTTTACTTTAGAATTGGATGAGACATTTTATGTTCCAAACTTTTCCAGGAACTTAATTTCTGTATCAAGACTTGTACCTTTAGGATATTCCTTTACTTTAAAAAAAAATCCTTTAGTTTATTTTATAAACCTGATCTTGTTTGAAATGGTATCTTGTTTGATGGTCTTTTCTCAATTAATTTGCAAAATGAACCAACTTATACCGCTATGCATGTTCAATCTGGCACTAAGCGTTGTGTTATAAATGAGAATTCCTCTATGTTATGGCATCGAAAATTAGGACATATCTCCATTGAGGGAATCAAAAGGTTAGTAAATGACGGAGTACTCAGTACATTAGATTTTACTAACTTTAAGACTTGCGTGGGTTGCGTTAAGGGAAAGCTAACCAACAAATCTAAGAAAGGTGCCAAGAGGAGTTTGAAAATATTAGAGATCTTACATTCATATATTTATAGTTCAGACATGGACTTATATGGTCTGAAATACGTTATCTCTTTCATAGATGATTACGCGTGATACATGTATCTCTACTTGCTTCATACAAAGGACAAAGCATTGGACACCTTTAAGTTTTCAAGGCCGAAATAGAGAAACAATACAAAAAATAAATTAAGATTGTGAGGACAGATAAAGGTGGAGAATATTACAGTAGATACACTGAGGATGGACAAGCTCAAGGTCCATTTGCAAAGTTTCTTGAAGAGCATGGGATAGTTGCCCAATACACCATGCTTGGTTCCCCGGATCAAAATGGTGTGGCAGAGAGAAGAAAATGAACATTAATGGACATGGTATAGAGTATGCAAAATAGCTCTAATCTTCCTATTTCCTTATAGATTGAAGATCTTAAGATGGCTATGTATAAATTAAACCGAGTTCCAACTAAGGCTATTCTAAAGATGCATTTGAGCTATGGAAAGGTTGGAAACTGAGTTTACGACATATAAACGTTTTGGGATGTCTGTCTAAAGTAAGAGTGTACAACCCATAAGAGAAGAAGCGATATCCGAGGATCATTAATAGGTTTTTCGTTGGATATGCTGAAAGGTCCACAGGGTGTAGATTCTATTGTCCAACTCACAACACTAGATTTGTGGAATCAAGGAACGCCAAGATTCTTGAGAATGACTTGATTAGTAGGAGCGATCAATTTCAAAACACAATTTCTGAAAGAGATCATACTGAAGCTCAACCATCTGAGTGATAAGTTGATTATTGTTCATAACACTCCTATAGTTTAGCCGAGTGTTATGCAACCAATCGTTGAAATTTCACAAACTGCTGATAATAATCTAGAAGGTCAAGTTGCTTAAGAACCACTAGAAACCATTGAGCAACAAGTTGCATGAAAAATTCCCCAAGAAAATGTTGAATCAACATTAAGGAGATCTACTAGAGAAAGGAAATCAGCAATTTCTAGTGATTATGTTGTGTATCTACAAGAATTAGACTATAAGGAGCCAAAAATGATCCCAAAACGTTTTCATAAGCCATGAGTTGCCAAGAATCAAAACTTTGGTACGATACAATGAAGGATGAGATGGATTCTATGGCATCTAATGTGACGACCCGCCTTTCCAGGTAGTCACTTTACTTACTTAAAACATTATTCTTAAACATTGATCTTACTTACTTAGTAAGAAACATACTGAATTAAATTTTTTTTTTCTTTTAACATTCTTTAAAGCGTACTTAAAACTATTGCAACATTTGTCGCTATTCAAGTTGAGACCTTGCTTAACATTTGCCTTTAAAAGTATTTCAAATCGTTTCTTAAAACTTAATAAGAAATATTTACTAAAACATATCTTAAATCTTAACTTTATAATTATATAAAACAGTTCATAAACTATATCTTAAATCTTTGACAACATTTCGTAAAGCTGAAATTTTCTTAATACTTTTAAACACTGTACTAAATAGTGGAAAACCTTTCCTTTGCATAGCGGAAGTAAACAGTGGTGATATCCATACCTAAATCTTCGCATCCGTCCTCCGTAGCACCTAGCTCTTCTAACGGGTCCTACTGGTCACCCATAAATTACCTACAGCATGAAGAAACTTTTTATGAGCTCGTGCTCAGTAAGTTCAAGCGTAATCTCACAAAACACTTAAACATGCTTTAAAAAATTTTTTCATAAAAACCTTTCTCTTGAGACATTTTTTGTAAACGTATTTCGTAAACATTTTTCATAAACATTTTCATAACACATTTTTAAAACGTTTGCGTAAACGTTTTTCATAAAGCATTTCTTATACGTTTTTCATGACACGTCGTTTATAAACCTTTTCTTGTAAACATGAAAATGTTTTTATAAACACTTAACATAAACATTCCTCAGAATGTTTTTCACAGCATTCAAATATTTCATAACAAGGAAAACAAGCAAAACTAAAATGCATGTTTCCATTTATACTCAATTATGTATGTTCAATTGTGAATGTCTTATGAACGTTCTTTTCTTACTTTAACTTTTTATCTTCGTTTCTTAACTATCCTTATCTTACTTTAACTTTCCATCCTTTGTTCCTTAACTTTCTGTATCTTACTTTAACTTTCTATCTTCGTTCCTTAACTTTCTTTATCTTACTTTAGTGTTCGTACCAGCATCATTAATCATGAGATCATAAACATGATGCTTCCCTTACGGAAGTCTTGAGACCATCGAACACAAGGTCATGAACCTCACACCTTGGAGGTCAAACTTTAACTTTACTTTCATTACCTCACAACAAAGAGGTTGGTACGACACTTTTTTTTTATCTTTACCTTACCTTCTTATTAAATTTAGTGAGCATATCTAATGCAATCACATCATATGTAACACACTTGCAAATCATAGCTTGTACTATTAAATTTATTGTATAACAAATGCAACTTATTGCATAACAAATGTAACATAAAACGTAAACATATTTTGCAAATCATAACTTGTACTTTAACACTTATTGCATAACAAATGCAACATATAACGCAATCATATTTTGCAAATCACAACTTTTATTTTGAAACTTATTACATAACAAATGCAACATATTGCATATTAAATGCATCATTAAACTTATAACTTAAACTATAAAATATTATTCATTATCACAATGCAAAACATATTTTAAATACTCTCCAAATCATAACTTGAACTTTTTAAAAAAATCATTATGCATATCAATATGCAAATATACTTTAAACATAACAATTGCAAACTCATTATAAATCTTGTTTTAAACTTTAAAACCATTTGCATAATAAATGCAAGAATACTTTAAAATCAACTCGCAAAGCAATTGCAAACACATTTGCAACCATATATATATATATATGTATATAATAAGCATTTGAAAATTTTTTACTTCACGCTGTAAGTGAGGTTTGAAACTTACCCGGACAATGCTCTAGCATTCTTTATTCCGTTCCTGTCTCATTCCTTTTCCTTCCATTTGTCAGCTTCTATGTCCTGATCCAATGACAGCCGACTCATCAATTAACTTTTTTTTTATCAATCTACTCGATTGATAATAAAACATAAACATTAAACATTCATTTCATTTTTATAACTTCCTGTCTCACTGGCGGTTTCGTTACTTAACGCATTACGGAACATTTTTCGTCTAAGAATGCTATGCTAAATCGAAGTGTTCAACTCCGTTCTAGCCGTTTCCTTAATAATGACGATTTTACCCTTAATGGGTTTTTCGTCCATTTCGTAACTCTATAAAACTCATTACTTAACTTTAACATTCCATTTCTTACATGTTATGAAAAAATTCCCATGAATGAGTGTTTCCTAACATCGGGCGTTTCGGGTCCATTGTGGCCATTTTCATAAAATAACCATTTTGCCCCTAACATTTTTCCTTCTTTCATTCATTCCTTGCCTAACTTTAAATCCTTTAAAACTTAGCATATATAATCACTTACTACCTACAGCAGTATAGGAAATCAACGTTCTATAGTGAAAACCCAGTTTTCACACCATTTTATAGTTTTGACCCCAATACAAAAATATTTGCATTTTTGCCTCCAGAACAAAAAATAATCTTTTTAAACCATTAGTCCTGATTTTTCATAAGGAATATTTTTGCTTAAAGTACCATATTCAAAATCCTTTGCAAAAATGACTTTTTTTCCCTTTAAAAATTTTTTCCAATTTCAACAAATTCTTATAAAATTAAAATCTCACAATCGGTGGAGATTTTTGACGAATTGTCCAAAATACATAACAGTTTCATCGAGATCTACAACTTTTGTGTTTTAACTTTCTCAAAATTCCCATGTTTAGAGGGACTTGTTGGCTGATTTTTAAATCTGCTGAGAAGAAACTTTTTCTTTCAATTTAGTCCTGGGGGCATTTTGTAAAAATCTATTTCAAAATTGCATATCTACCCCTACAGAAACCGTTTCATTCTTTGTTTAAATCATTCTCATGCTCGAACATCACTTTTGCTACAACTAACATCAAAATTACAAAAGTAACACTTTTTGCCAAAACTATCATTTTGCACCATAAACCAAAATTTCACAACTCAACATGCCATACATCACATATCCATGAAATTTCATCAAATACATGCTCAAGAACCTGCATGGGTTCAAAGGAATAAAAATCAAAACAAAAATTACAAAATTTCAAAACTTACCCAAATAGTACTCTTTTGATTTCCAACCTTTCAAGGCTCCTTGAACTCCTTCCTAGGTTTCATTTTCATGCAAAAACACCATGAATTAATTTCCCCCTTAACCCATGAAAAATCCCTTGAAAACTTGCTAAAAAGTTTGGGATTTTAACTTAGAACTTGTGAAAAGTCCTTGTGCTTTGCTTCTAAAACTTGTTCGGGCTTATTTTTGCAAAGTGTGGGGCCGGGAAATTTTTTTGAGAGGTCTAGCTATGGCTGCCAAATATGGGAGGAATAAGGAGATGAAATGTTTTTGATAATTTGGAATAAATGCTTCCTTATCCCATTTTGATGACTCATGGTCATCCATAAGGATACCCTAGGTGGCAACATGCTATTAGGCCACATTTCTAAGCTTGGTGGCCCAATCAAATTTGGTTGGGTGTCCACTTTGTGGGGCCCAAAAATTTACACTGTGTAGCTTTTCACCACACAGCATTTTTCTTATACTACCATGGTAAAATCAATGCAAAAACATATTCCTAAACTGTATAAAATATTTTACTAGCCTTTGGTTTATTTTTGGAGGCCAAACATAACATTTCTTGTTCCTCCATATTCTCTAAGCAGTATTATTCCTATACTGCTTTAACTTAAACAGCCCCAATTTCTATACTGTATATCCTTAAACAATCCAATTCTTATACTACATTACTCTAGTACTATACAATTTTCTATGTTATTATACAATATTTTTTCTTAAACTATATTTTTGTCTTAATTAACCCTTAACTTAATGCATTTTTAATGCATTAGAAATTCTCGGGTGTTACATCTAATGGAGTCTAGGATCTTATTGAGTTGCTAGATGATGCACAAGCCATATGGTGTAAATGGGTCTATAAAACGAAGAAAGACTCATTGGACAACATCGAAAGACATAAAGCAAGACTCGTCACTAAAAGGTTCACTCAAAAGGATGGAATGAACTACAAGGAGACCTTTTCTTCTATGTCTAAGAAAGATTCTCTCTGCATTATCATGGCACTCGTCACTCATTTTGACTTAGAACTCAAATGGATGTAAAAACAACATTTCTCAATGGTGATCTAGAGGAAGAGGTTTATATGAAACAACCAGAAGGATACTCCTCTAGTAGTAGTGAGCAATTGGTGTGTAAGCTTAAGAAATCCATATATAGATTGAAACAAGCCTCCCATTGGTGGCATTTAAAATTCCATAATATCATCTCTTCATTTGGATTCGTAGAGAACATCATGGATCAATGCATATATTAGAAGGTCAGTGGGAGTAAAATTTGTTTCCTTGTCTTTTATGTAGATGACATTCTACTTGCAACCAATGACAAGGGTATGCTACATGAGGTGAAACAATTTTTCTCTAAAAACATTGACATGAAGGATATGGGTGATGCATCCTTTGTTATAGGCATTAAGATACATATAGATAGATATAATGGTATTTTGGGTCTATCTCAAGAGAACTATATCAACAAAGTTTTGGAGAGATTTTGGATGAAAGATTGTTCACCAAATATAGCTCCCATTATGAAAGGTGTTAGGTTTAATTTGAATCAGTGCGCTAAAAATAACCTTAAAAAGACCAGATGCACAACATTCCATATGTTTCAGCTGTTGGAAGTCTCATGTATGCTCAGGTTTGCACAAGACCTGACATTGCATTCGTTGTAGGAGTGTTGGGCAAAAATTAGAGTAATCTAGGATTAGACAATTGGAAGGCTACAAAGAAGGTGATAAAGTACCTATAAGGAACCAAGGACTATATGCTTATGTATAGATGGACTGACAACTTGGAGATCGTTGGCTACTCTAACTTTAACTTCGCTGGTTGCATTGATTCATGAAAATCAACTTCCGGATACATTTTCATGCTAGCTGGTGGAGATGTTTCATGGAGGAGTGCCAAGCAAACTTTGACTGCTACTTCCACTATGGAGGCTGAGTTCGTGTCTTGTTTTGAGGCTACCTCGCATGATGTATGGATCAAGAGTTTTATTTCTAGGCTTAGGATTGTGGATTCTATTTCTAGGCCATTGAGAATATTTTGTGAGAATTCAGCTGTTGTTTTTAATGCTAAAAACAACAAGAGCGGTAGTCAAAGCAAACACATCAACATTAAGTTTCTAGCCATAAGGTAGCGTATTAAAGATAAAGCAGTGGTCATTAAGCACATAAGCACTGAATTGATGATTACCAATCCCTTGACTAAAGGCATGCCATAAGTAAAATTTAGGGATCATGTAGACAGAATGAGACTTGGTTCCTTTATGTAATTTGTTGTACTTTTGTTGTGAAACTCTATATTTATGATATTTTCTCATTTCGTCTTCAGTTAAGTGCACAAATTTATTTCTGAGAAATATCACTAAAGTTTGGATCTAGAATAAACATAGAGTTTATTCATAAAGTTACACGGGCAAATTTTAAGGGACAAGATGTATTGTAATATATGGAAGATAATACTCGTCATTTAGAGGGCTTATCGCCACGATTTATGTATTTTATTTCTTATTGTAATAGTTGATGGAATATATGGGCCAAGTGGAGAATGTTAGACCTTGATTGGCTCAAGTGGAATGTTCAAAATGAACGTCAACCGCCGGCATCAACTGCACCTAGGTAGTGTGCGGTTTTTTCGGATAATGAAAAACCACCACAACCGTGTGATGGTCACGGATATAAAACAAAGCCCGTTTTTGGTCCCTAAGCACACAACAAAATTCAAAACGAAAAACTACACCATCTAGAGAAAATTGTGAGTGCTCAGAATTCCAAAAACACTCTATGAAAAACATTATCGCAATCGAACCGAATTCGCGTCAATGGCAGGAGGTACTATGCTATTCTTTTGCTTCTGTTGTTTTATGTTTTTAAGTTGTTATGAATGATTAAAAGCAACTCACATGAGGTTGTTCAATTATTTCTTGGCAACAAGGTATACTTTGGAAAGTTCATTTCATTTCTAATTATTTGATATGTTACGTTTGTGCTCAACGAATGGGGCTCTTCTTTAAAGAATTCTTTGGTTTTGGCACACTCAATAGGATGTTCTATTAAATCTGAGGACAAAAAAGCTTTTCTTGCAATAAGTATTGCTTTTCTATGAATCAGAAAAGGTATAGATTTTATATATTCCTACAACTAAAACACGTTTTTTTACTTAAAAAAAAAAAAAGCACGCTCTTTGAACTTTTATTATTGTTGCATAATAATTTAATTCGAGTTGATTTAGACAAAATTTTTCATGCAACATTGTAAGTGTATACTTCTTTTCACTTTTGTGCACTCTTGTTGACGATCTCCACGTGCAAAAGATGAAATGGTCAAGTCTTTGTAACCGAAATTATAAAGAGCAGAGCATACATCTATTACACTCGCACTTCAAAGCGAGTAACTTTCCTACTAGTCCAAGATTATATCCTTCAAAGTCGGCAACTTTCCTACTAGTCCAAGAAGCAGCTAAGAGCATATATAGCACGAAGACGTATTATGCTTTTCTTCCTATTCGACAACCCCATATAAATTTTTAATGGGTGTTTTTGGTTGACTAGCAGAGAAGCAATAAGTTATTTTATTTTATTTTATTTTTTTCCTTGTAATCTGATGGTAAGTTTATCTGATCGTATATTGTTTATTTTCTTTCCATTATCATGGTTTCTCATTAACTATTTTATTAACTAAAAGACACTTTGGATTAATTCCCTACTCCTGTATTTTACTAATTTGATATTGGTTTTCCATTTTTAACTTCTATAGTTGGTTCTAAGTTAGTTTCAAGTCTGCAAATTTAAATTCAAGTCTACAAATTTAGTTTCCTATATAAAAACTTGCATATTGCTCATCGACAGTTATATAGTGCAGAAATTAAAATAACTAAGTCCAAAGAGAGACATCTGATGAGTTAACAATAATGTAGTAGCTGGCCTTAGCTTTGATAGAATTGTATCTTTTTCATTTCCATGATTCAGTGAAGTGTATGAAACTAGCGAAGACGCAGCATATTATATTAGATGGAGAAGGCACACTCTTTTCAATGATCCACAACGAGACATCCACTTTTGGATTGTCGTTCCTTGACATCACTTAATTTACAACACAAGGTCTGTTATTAATTTACTGGTGAATTGTTTAAGATTTTCTAGAGGTCGCCAAAGTTCTTATTTTAGGAGATGATCTTAGGCAGTTTGCATTATGCTGAGAGGAGAAGTGTCGTCTCTAGTTAAAAAATCCTTTATGGGAGAATTCTTCTTTTCCTTCCTATGAAGATGAACAATGATTTCATTTGGGTTGTTTTGCTTTCTTGGTATACAGTATTTGCCTTCATTCATATGGAGGATGACAGATGCAGAGGATGCTATCTAGGTCCTTGATAGGAGAGAGTTTGGTCGTGGTCGAAAGGAATGAAAACTTTGCATAGAATGGACAAAGATAATATTTATGTCGTACCTTTTTTTTTTCTTTTTTCTTTGCCTTTTGCTCTTTTCTTTCGCTCTCTTTTTTTTTTTTTTTTTTTTGTCTCTTTGTTTGATTGTTGGAGAAACTTAACTCTTTTTAACTGTTTTGTTTCTCTATGTGCTGTTGTAATTGATGGGATAACAAAACCAATGTGCTGGGAGCTGTTGGGGTTTAACAAGGACCAACTAAATGGAGTGGGTGCAACAGTATATAAAAAAACCGACTTCTAACAAGTGCTATTCTAATAGACCAGAAAACTTCGACCCTTCACCATGCGGTGACTACGATGATCAAAATGCAGCCTGGTATTTACTATCACGCATGTTTTTCTAGTCATTTTCTACCATGGAGTGTATGTTGGAATAAAAAATAGGAAACGCAGCGGAAGGGGCGGATCGTTGACAAATAAAAATTTTTCAAAAACTTTGTTCATCTGTATAGATATATAATTTTAATTAATAATAGAAAGCTTCATAAATTTTACAAACCTTTTGAAGACTATCAGGGTATCCTAGCTTTCTTCTTTGACACCACGATCTTCCAATCCAAGCCTCCACACCAATGGAAAGACGAGTGGGCGTCAAACTGTAAGAATGAATTTTTCTCACACTTTTCTGAATCTGCTATGTACTCAACACATGAGATAGCAGACCTTCTTTTTCAGAGAAGAACTCTCAATTTTTCTCTCTGAGTATTTTACAAAAGTTTTGTGAATTAAAAAAAACTGGAGATAACTGTTATCTCTCCCTATTTATAACTGATCAATTAGTTATTTTTTCAATTGACTTTTCAATATAAAAAATAATCACCATATCACACATATGGGAAAATGATATATTTTATTAGGTTATAACTTTTTAACTTTCCCTTTCCTTTTTTCTTTTTCTTTTTCCTTTTTTTTTTTTTT
>CAMOHE010049858.1:0-21889 GCA_946598075.1 Artocarpus hirsutus | reverse complement strand
AAAAAAAAAAAAAAAAATTCATCTACTTTCAGTATAAATAGTTGAGAAGAGTAATGAGGCTACTCAAACTACTGCACAGACAACAACAACAACATTCTCTGAGGAGTAGAGAGATTGAAACATGTTTAACTGTTTATCAAGATTAGTATCATTACTTCAAGCCAAGTCATTAAGCATTATAATTTTAAAAAAATGTGCATTTGAATTTAAATAATCCCCGTTAGTCACTCCCCTGGGTCTCGGATCATACACATTTACCTATCTTTGTCTCTCAAGCTATTCTGTTGTTCATGCTTCCTGTCCAAGTTAGCTCGCTGTCTAGAGTACCTCCCTGAATTCAATATCAGCGATTTAAGAACTTGTGTATACTCTAGCAGATTCTAACTGTTATTCTTCTTGCGAAATCTACTGGACCTCATTTTGTTGAAATGAACCTCATTCTTAATTAATGAAAAACACACTCTCCCTATCCACTTTGATATGTGATTATATTACGTTGCCGAGTATTTCACTCGTTACCCTAGCTGCCATCCTACATATTTGCTTTTGCTATAACATTAGCATCAATTACAAGAAATTTTTCAGGGTAATCCTCTAGTAATAATCTGGAGGGCTGTGCCACTGACATTGAAGCTGAGGAAAGGAGATCTTGCTTTAAAATACATGTTATGGACTAAACACCAGGAGCAATAATCTAGTTTGCAAGATTGCAATGACACAGCTTTCTAAAAACACTTCGAGGACGCAAATAATCCACAAGAAAATCAACTTGAAAGGAATGTAATAGAGAAAAGGGGAACAGAAATTCAGAGAGAGGAACAATAGAGAGGAAATTATGAATAATCACTGCCAATAATCAAGATCTCAATTGAAAATACAATTACAAGAGTCTAGTTATAGAGATATAAAACAAAGTCAACATAATAATGGGGTAAATTCAAGCGAACCATTTTAATCTTATTAGAAAAACATATTTTGAACTTCTATAATCTATATCTTTTTCCTCCTCACTGGGTCGATGAGATCTAGGATAATGAAATTATTTGGGCACTTGGATCTTTAATATGAATTGGGGTTCATCATCTCAATCAACAATTTGTTTTACTCGTGATTATTTCCTATTTCACATAGGATACGCTTATGTTTAAATTGGTCTACTTGCTATAGACTGCATTAAGTTTGGGATTATTGTAATCATCAAACAATGTTTTCTTTGTCCTCTGGAACTCTTGCCACACCTCTCTTTCTATCTCTCCCCTATTCTTCTATTTTCTCACTTTTTAACTATCATGTATCACCAGCAATTCCGCATTACCAAAAGAAAATGAAATGTTATGAGCCCAAATTTAGGAACTTTTATAATTCTTTCTACTTTCACCTTGATCTGATACCTCCAAAAACTTTATAGCAGTTAGAAAAACGATGGTGCGTCGTCAAATGGTGTTAAAGTGATGCCCTAACAAATCAATACAAAAAGATGCAAACATAAAAAACAATAACAATGTTGTGACCTGTCAAGCACCGTAACTGATTCTACACAAGTGCATCAATATGACAAGAAGTGTCTCCATCTTTATCTTAGGTAGCATCCTGAGTTCCTATAAACCTCCATCAGTATAAATAAAGCTACAAGGTTGATACTGTTTAGGAGAATAACTTCTACAGGGTGAGATGCCATGAGCACTGCAATACAGCCACACTTTTCTCATCTCTTCCATCACCTCACCTATTTTGTATTTCACTAAACCCATAATGCCTCTCCCCTATAGATAAACCTAAAGCTACCTGATATTAATCCACATGCTCGCAAGTATTTACAACTGAGACAAAAGAAAGCATAGTCACTATTTCAAATGCACCAAGAGGTTACAAGTTTGATAGGATTAAAATTTAGTTACCAAACTTGCAACTCAAATCAACCTCGGATCAATCTTCAACGTAAGCAATAAGCTAATTCAAACTTTACTTGTAGCCGCATTTGTTTTTAACTAAAAGAAAAAATAGGTCAATGCTACTGCTTATATTTGTCAGGTCCTCTGTACGATGACTTCCTTAGGCATTGTAAAAAGTTCAACTAAACCCTTCCGCCCAAGGACAGATTTAGCTACCATTCTCACAAAGTTTTTTTCCTTTTTTGCCTTCCCAATCAGAACGCATAAAAAAAAAAAAAAAAAAAAAAAAAAAAAAAAGAAAGAGGGTTAAATACAATGGTGCCCCCTGATGAAACAAGACCTACAGAACCTATAAGACGAAGCTATATAGAACTCCCAAAACACTTCATCTTAGTTTTAGCTGAGTGCTCCTAGAATAAAATATATACAATAGGAATTCAAAACAGACAAATATAGATGTTTAATAATTACTTAACCATGTTCTTCATTCTACCAAAGAGATCTTCGAGCACATAGAGCTTGGCATTTCCTAGAGCTTTTTACCAGCAGCAGAAAGGAAAGAGGAAAAATATGCTATGCAAAGAACGCATAACACAACTGAATATTATGCCACATAAATAATTACAGATGACAAAAAAAAATTCCAAAATCTATAACTTAAACAAAAGAAAACAAAACTCTGCAGGATTAAAAGTCAATGTCTAGATGTTTAGTAATCATTGATCGTCAACTAAAACTCAATTTGCTTTGAATTAGAGAACATGAATAGGTCATTGGAGCGTCCATGTTATCTTCTTATTTTTCATCTTTAGTATATTGTTACATAAGATATGGCTTGTAAAGACTTGCCTGAAAATGCAGAAACAAGGCCTTGAACTTGCTGGCTCCAATCAAACCCACGAATAGCCTCGTGGACGCCTCCATAATCCCGAATCCATAATTTCTGACCAATTTTCCAAGCAGCAATGAGTTCCGGCTGGCTATCTTTGATTGCCAAAGGTATTGATTTCCAAAGAAACCGCGCACTGTTACTGCAAGTATTCCCAACAACAAACACAAAACCCTAAATCTCAAAACCAGAAAATCCACACAGGCTTCAGTCCCAAATTCTCAAACAGCTAAGACATGATAATACTAAAAATCCTAGGCCGTCCGATAACATTCAATTTCAAAAGCCTCAAAATCAAATAGCACAATAAGTTTGATATTTACAATTTCTTAAAACAATGCAACAACTTGATCACTCAGAAAATTAAGAGCACAAAAAAAAAACCATTTTCTCAGCATTGAAACTTTAGTTTTTTTTTTTTTTAATTTGAAAATAAGTATAAAAAAAAAAAAGAAGTAAGAAGCAAACATACATATCTTCAGAATAAATGTGACCCACAAGATGAATCGTATAGGGCCACTCATCCTGAAAAGGGACGCCCTCCGCTGCGACCTGTACGGACGAGGGAAAACGTGAAGTGAGAGAAGAAAAGAGCTGAGAAAATAGGAGTTAAAACCAAAAATCGAGAGAGAGAGAGAGAGATGAATTGCCTGAAGCATGAGGTTGTCGCAGATATCGGCGACCTTGCCGTAGGATTTGGATTCCAGGGCTTCTGATAGCACAGAGAAGTCCATGGCTGCTGTCACTCTCTCAGAACTCGCTTCGATTTTTAACGCCCAACAAACCAACCAAAATGCAATTTCATTATAGGAGAATGACCATCTTCAGGATATGCGGCTTTTTTTAGGAGGAGAGAAATAGACCAAAACATTTAAAAATATTTAAAGAATAAAAATTAATAGGCTAAGATCTAAAAGGTTTAAATAAATAGAAATACGTATCAATGCGAACCTTTGCGGAGCAGAAAATTACAAAAATAACCCAGATCCTCAATTTTCTCATACTTTTTTTTTCGTTACGTTTTATTATTAAAATCCTTTTATTTGACGTTTTTCCCTCTTAGTTCCTGCTCAAACGTCAAAAAGTTTGCCCAGCATCTTTTGACGTTCCTCCTCTTTCTCTCTCTACAAAACACTCCCTCTCATATTTCTCTCTTCAATCAACCCCATGCAAAGATAAAAATATCAATATAAAAAATATTACAAAAACTATAAATATTTATTTTATATTAAAATTTTGATGTAAACTGAGGTTGTATAAAAAAATACCCTACAACCTTTCAAAAATCGATAGATTTACTAGTTATTTTTTGTTATTAATTAAAATTTTCCTTAATTTTAGCGTTTAGACAAAAATTTTTCAATATTTTTAAAATTTCTTTCGAAATTCTAGAATTTCTAAAATTTCAAAACATCCTCAAAGATTAAATAAAAACTTCTCTCAAATTTTTTAAAAATTTTGATAAATATCGAAGAAATTTGTTTCCACTTGAAAGATATTTTGGGACCTTTGAATTATGGAAATTTTAGAAATATAAGAGAAATTTTTGTCCATGCCCCTAGGCCCTAAGTACTCTTACAAGATACGCAAGATGATCATATAGAATTGGATCAAGCCAACACGGATACTCAAAACAAAAAGATGATAAAATGGTGATAATTTCGTCTCATTTTCAACTAATAAGGTCGACGACAAGAGTAGGGATCGACAGCCAAGGATGATTGACAATGGAGGACCGAGGATGATCAACAGCGAATATGGGGACAGGTTTTGTTTGCAAATCAAAGGCAGCGAAAAAGGAGGAGAGAGAGGAGGAAAAGGGAAGGAAAGAGGTAGAGGTGAGAGAGAATGGTTGCAGAGGGAGAGGGGCAGGGTAAAATTGGAAACCAAAATATCTAAAACTAAATATGGTCTATCAATTTCTAATCTTTACAAATGTGATATTTACTTATAAAAGTTTTAACAAATTTTTTTGTTGCAATTTCCCTTTTTTGTAGCCTTTGGATGAAAAATCAATGGTGTAAAATTACATCTTTATATAAACAAAAATAGACACAATAATATTTAATCTTTTTTTAATGTAACAATCATAAAAATATAATTTATAAAACTCAAAATATTTAACAGGAAGAGACACAATCGAACGAGAAAGTCCGACAAGCCTAGGGTGGCGGCAATGATCTTAACCCAAGGTCACAAGGGGGCAACAAAATGTGACGGTTTCTATCACGCCCTTAACAAAATGTCGACCCAAAGGGCATGGGGACCTCTAGATTTGGCCTTGTTGCCATCGATGGCATCACGTTTTAACGAGGTCGTGACACTTTGTACCCATCGCCATCGTGATTCTGTCGCAATAGATATTGCCTAAGTAAAAGAGTTGCTACCTCTTAGTCACGAGGTTGCAACGGAATTGCAATCGCCATCCTTGATTTAGGGTTGGTAGGGTTGACCTACTCACCCCTATCTTTTGTGATCTTTGGGTCGTCAGTAAACCATTTGGTATGTTTGGCACATTTTAAGATTAGTGACCCTTTTGATGCTCTACTTCAAATTGCTAGTGATTAACATCATGTGCGGTTGTACACGGTGATCAGACAACATTCCCAGCTCGTCCTGGCTTCCTAAGGTGAACCTACATAAGAAGAAGGATGCTTCAGAGATCAAGGGTACATAAGAAGAAGGATGCTTCAGAGATCAAGGGGACACTGGTGCAGTGTCAGCCAAAGATTCTTCGATGCTCAAGTTAGGTACTTGTTCAGCTGAGTTTGGGAGCAAAGTTAAATGGGAAAGAATACGTTACCTTTAAGCGCAATAAATGCATTTAATTTGTAGGCCACCACTTGGACCAGATATTAGGTGGGTTTGACCTACGACTTGTGTGTCCTATCAAGTTGTGTCAGGTAACAGGTAACAAGTGTCACAATCCCTATAAGGTCGGTTCTTTATCTGAAGGTTGATAGAAGGCCATGTGTTGACCTATGGAAACAAGTGGATGCTTGGGTATAGGCTTCATCAGGCCACCCCAGGCACATGTTTTTCTTGAAGAGATGACATCTTATGTCACGGCTAGCTGGGCCCTATGGAGCACTTCAGGAGGAAGTGCCAATCATATGGGAGTTATAGATTTGTCTGTAAAGGCTTTTGGCATAGTAGTGTGGTCAGACTACAATTCGTAGGCCAACGAGGAAAGTCGCAACGATGGACAATGGCTGATCACGATCTACCTTCTTTACAATGAAGAACAACGACGGACCTATGACAAATGCATCATTGTCAGGGGAGGGAAGGATGAGGGAAAAGGTGCAAAAAATCTAGTGGTTGTTTCCATCATCTATGTGAACAATTAGATGTCTATATAGAGCTATCTATGGCTCATTCTACATAACGTAAAGCTATCCCACAATGTGCTTGACCAAAAGTATAGAAGCTTAGTTCTCTGACATGTTAATGGCTCTGGTAGGCTTCAACCATATGTTGGCACCACCTTAAGAGATTTTAGTGCTCTAACATGATAAAGGCATAGGCCGGTTCCTACTACATGTGGCACCACCCCAAGATTTAGGGCTCTGATATATTAGTGGCAAATATGCACTCGTTTTGACCATGTATGGCACCACTTTATGATTAATGCTTTGATATGTAAGTGGCAAACATACACTCGATCTGACTACGTATGTCATGGTGGTTTGATATGTAAGTGGCAAACATATTCTTGCTCTAACTATGTAGGCTATCACTTCATGATTAACACTCTGATACGTAAGTGGCAAAACATGTGCTCTCTCCGACAACGTATGTCATAGTGCTTTGATTTGTAAGGGACAATCTACGATCACTTCAACTACATAAGCTATAAATATCAAGTTCATTTGCACTTGCTAAAGTGTTTCATTACTTAAAGAAGCTATAGAAGAATTCAGGGCTTAATAGAATATCCTAGAGTTTGGTAGAGGCATAATCACCAACAATTGACCACGATCGAAAAAACATTTACTTCCCCATGACAATGGAGAACATGCCTTCTTCACCACCTAAAATTGCAGTGGACTTAAGAAAGATCTTGCAAGCAACACCAAGCTTTTAATTTCTATGAGTTAGAGAATAAGGAACAAATAATAAAACTTCAAAGTTGAACCTAAAGAGAAAATGGCTGCCGACTACTTCGAAGGTCCTTTTTCTTCCCTATCTTGTTAATTTTCTCCTAGCATGATTTACTTTACTACTTTAATTTATTGGTTATTACCCATAGGATGTACGTGAAAAAGTAGGCACCAACATGACACTCTATTTAGTTTCCATGTTTTTATACTTGTCTCAGGGCGCTATGTCTGGGAAAAATGGTACGTAGTGGAATTTAAAAATTTGTTATATCAGAGCATTTTCCAAAACACAAGTTTAACACACTATATGCATAAATAAACCAGATCTTACCAACCTTGTATATGCCAAAAAGCTACCATAATTAGTGAAGAGAAGTAAAATTTCAAAAGGACCTCAACCAATTAGCCTTCTTTGCTATTCTCTATCCATGATCAGAGTGAGTGTGGGCTCACGTCGTTCAGCTTTTCCACCAAGTGGTTCTCCTTCCAATCAATTGAGAAATACCCATAGCTATAATTCATGATTTGTGAATGATAGCTCTTTGGGGAGTTTCAAAGTCTCACTGACAGAGTCTCACTTTAGATATCTCAGCTGATCTAAATAATAATAACACTCACTCCCCTTTTATAGAGGTTGGGCCAAAGAGTTAGTCCTTATAAAGTAAGGCCTCAAAAAATTCAAATCAGAATTAATATATGATAAAATCCACAAGAAAATGTGTGATTCTTTTATCGCTCGATCGGTAGGCCAAATGGTAGATCGGTCTGTCGAACCTTTGCAATCGGCAGGCCGAACCTTCGATAAAAGATCCCTGCGAATCTTGATTTTCCACCCAAGCTTTTTGGGATAGAGCCGTAGTTTTAATTCAAATATAGTGCCTCAGTTTTAATTCAAATAACCCAATAGAGAAGTTATCTGATTAAAAAAGTCATATCTAAATAATATCTAGGAAAATAAATATTGCTAATAATTCAACAAGTTTATCTTGAATTAATTCAAAATTAATCCAACCTATAAACAAACATCAATTATATGATTTTACTTAATTTCAGCCAATCTAATAAATTTGACATAAGTCACCAATTATTAAAAAAGCACGCCGTATCGTTACAGGATTTTTGTGAGCTAGCAAAGGGGACCAAATGGACCTATATAGTTTAAGCTCCCAACAATTATGAAACCTAATATCCCAGATATACATTTCACAATTATCAACTTCAATGCTACTCTACTAAAAGCATAGAGTTGCACTCTCAAACTATATAGAATTATATGATTTTACTTAATTTCAGCCAATCTAATAAATTTAACATAAGTCACCAATTATTAAAAAAGCACGCCGTATCATTACAGGATTTTTGTGAGCTAGCAAAGGGGACCAAATGGACCTATATAGTTTAAGCTCCCAACAATTATGAAACCCAATATCCCAGATATACATTTCACAATTATCAACTTCAATGCTACTCTACTAAAAGCATAGAGTTGCACTCTCAAACTATATAGAATTACGAAGCCTGTATAGCCAAGTCTCCATGACATATCATAATGCATCATATCCCTATAGGATTATCCATAATCGGCTTAAAGACAAGTTCTATCTTATCTTCCTGATTATTTTTATCTTACGTTTCATTATCTCATCGGAAAACTTACCATCCAAAGATAGTATACCATTCGGTTACACCTATGTATTCAAATGGTTGGGCGCTCTAGTTTTTTAATTACAAGATAACGTATATAAGAGGATATCAACTATTCCTAAAAAGGAGCTATGGATTTCATATCTATGAATAACAGGTCTATGTATGAAGAGTCATGCCCTCAATGTACCAACATACGTACCACTATTAAAATGTGGATATTACCCTTTGGTACTTCAAAAGACATAAGTCAAGACAAAGGGCTTACTATTCATCTCAGAATTAAGATACAATACAAATGATTGTCTAAAGTGAATCGATTTGCAGAGATAGAATTATTAATCCAAATCAATTCACTTTATGTTCAAATCCAATACATCGTCACCTATGACAATGTGCCAATGTTTCTATTCACGGAGTCCACCTTTGATGGTCAAGACAAACGATCTCCCAATCAAGATATAGGTAACATAACAATCTTTACAAGAATAAAGCGCCTAACTTTATTTACTCGATTGCGGATTTTATAATTTAGACCATCACTTTAAGAATTATGTCCTCCGTATAATCTATCCATCATTGCCTAATTCTTAAAGGTTTAGACAGACAGTCTCAGATTTTTGTTTGCTTAACATACATTCAACAAATATGAATATAAAGAGGACAAGATTTGGTATATAAATAATAAATAAATTCTTTATTGATAAAAATGTCTCCAAAAACATATTACATTTTTACTCCTTAGGGCATACACGTCTAACAATCTCCCACTTGCTCTAAGTGAGTAAATATGACAAATCTCGCATCCCCATAGCTTCCATATGCCTCTTGAAGACTCTCCTAGTAAGTGTCTTCATGAATAGATCGGCTAGATTATCCTCTAACGCGATTTTGTACACCGTGGCATACCCACCCTCAACGAAGTCCTTTATCACATAATACTTTCGATCAATATGCTTACTCTTCTTATAAAATCTTGGTTCGTTAGCATTAGCTACAGCCGCACTATTATCACAATATAACGATACTGCCTTATTTATGCCAGCAATAACCTCAAGATCCCCAAGAAACTTACAGAGCCACACTACTTATTTTGAAGCATCACTAGCTGCCATACTTGGCCTCCATCGTTGAATCTGAAGTATAAAGTTGCTTCAGACTTCTCAAACTAACGGCACCACTGCTAAGACTAAACACAAAACTTAAAGTTGATCTCCTTAAATCCAGACAGGATTGGAAATCCAAGTCAATATATCCAAGAGGAGTTAAGTCCTCACCTGAATGCACAAGCATATTCCCTCAAGTCCTTCTCAGGTACTTGAAAATATGCTTTACCACAACCTAGTGGTTCCATCTTGGATCCACTTGAACTCGACTTACAATCTTTACCACATAACAAATATCTAATCGTGTGGAAAGCATGGCATACATGAGACTACCCACTGCCGAAGCATAAGGCACATTCTTCATGTATTCTCTTTCTTCCTTAGACTTTGGAGAGTCTTTCTTAGAAAGAGTAATTCTAAATCTAGATGGTTGCCCACCTTTCTTGAAATCTTGCATTGCAAAGCTCCTAAGAATCTTATCTATATTGTTGGCTTGTGACAAAGCTATCAATTTGTTCTTCTTATCCCAAAAAATTTGGATACCGAGAACAAAATTAGCCTCGCCCAAGTCCTTCATATCAAACTGCTTGGTCAACCATAATTTGATCGATGACAATGCCCTAACGTCATTACCAATTAGCAAAGTGTCATCTACATAGAGCAATAAAAAAATTACCGTCCCATCCTTATTGTGTTTGTACACACATGGTTCATCCACATTTTATGAGAGCCTATAACTCTTGATCACTTGATCAAATTTTATGTTCCAAGAATAGGAAGCCTACTTAATTCAATAAATTGAATTTAACAACTTACAAATCTTACCCTCTTGACTGACCTTGAACCCATTTAGTTGTTCCATATATATGGACTCATCAAGATAGCCATTTAGAATAGCTATCTTGACATCCAGCTGCCAAATCTCATAGTCGAGAGTGGCAACTATGGACAAGAGAATCCAGATAGACCTAAGCATGGCTATAGGCAAAAAGGTTTTCTTGTAATCGATTCTTTCCTTTTGTGTGTAACCCTTAGCTACCAGTCTAGCCTTAAAGGTTTCAACCTTTCCATCAACTCCTCTCTTCCTCTTATAGATCCATTTACATCCTATGGGTTTTACACCTACGGGAAGATCTACAAGCTCCCAAACCCAATTAGTCTCTATAGACTTCATCTTTGTGTTCATGGCCTCTGTCTAGAGTTTCGAATAAACATCTTTCATAGCCTCTGCTTAAGTATAAGGATCCTTGTCATGTTCATCTGGTTTAACCAAAAAGGCCTCACCATTAAACATATACCTCTCGGGTTGACGCCTGATCCTCCCACTATACCAAAGCCCCTTAGGTTGTTATTCAGGTTTGTTTAGTTTTTATACATCAATTAGAATGGTTTCTACCAGAACCCCTTAGTGATTAGATCACTCCTTAACTCCTCAAGCACCATTTTGCTTCGAGGCATAAAGTCGTCAATGTAACTCTCTATAAGGAAAGTTGCATGAGTCGAAACCACGACTTTATTTTCCTTCAGGTTATAAAAATAACCCACTTTAGTCCTTTTTGAATATTCTACAAACACACAAACTTTCGAACGTGCTTCCAACTTGTTCACATCCTTAAATAGGACATGAGCCAGGCATCCTTATATGCGAATATGGTTTAAGGATGTTTTCTTGCCTGTCCACAACTCATGTGGAGCTTTAGGGACCAATTTTGAAGGCACATTGTTCAAAAGATGACATGTTGTTTGTAGTACATATCCCCAAAAGGATAAAGGCAATGATGGATAACTCATCATGGACCTGACCATGTCCAATAAACTCCTATTTTTCTCTTGGCTATGCCATTCTGCTACGGAGTTCCTAGCATAATCAAATAGGATAAAATGTCATTCTCTAATAAGTGTCTTAAGAACTCATCAGAAAGGTATTCTCCACCTCGATCAAATCGAAGTGCATTTATGGGTCTATTTAATTGCTTTCCCACTTCAGCTTGAAACTCCCTAAACTTGTCATAAGTTTTGCTTTTGTGGTGCATCAGATACACATACCCATACCTTGAGTAATCGTCAATAAAAGGGACGAAGTACTCATACTCTCCTCGTGCCTGGCTGTTCATCGGTCCACAAACATTACTATATACAAGTTTTAGAACCCTTTTGGCCCTATTGCCTTTTGACCCAACTGGTCTTTTGGTCATTTTACCCTTTAAACAAGATTCATATTGAGGAATAGATTCTGCCTTTAAGTGACTTAAATGTCCATCCCTTACCAACCTTTGAATCCTATTCAATTTAATATGACCAAGGCACAAATGCCAAAGATAAGTCTTATTAGAGTGAGAAGTTTTTCTAATAAGAAGTTTTAAGTCTTTTAGAGTTATTATCATTCATCTCAGTATTAAGCAGAAAGTCCATCTTAGGTTTGATAAAATATAGATTATTTTGCATCCATCCAGAACAGATAAAAGATTTGTTTTTACGAATTACCACTTTATTATTAAAATAAACCAAGTGGAAGTCTTTAAATAAACAAGCTACAAAAATTAAATTCCTTTTAAATTTAGGAACATAAAAATAATCTTGCAAAATTAAAATCCTATAATTATCACAATGTAGATGGACGTCTCCCACTGCTTTAGCTAAGACCAAAGATGCATCGCCTATCTAAAGCGTAAAGTCTTCACAAAGTAGATTTCTCGTTTCTTTAAACCCCTATAGAGAAACACAAACATAATTAGTTGCACTGGAATCTATAACCCAAACTTCACTAGATTCCTCAACCAAACAAGTTTCTAAATACAAAAGATCACACCTACATTCTTGGGAAAGGAAGTCCTTGCAATTCTTCTTAATGTGCCCGACCTTCTCACAGAAGAAGCACTTTAGCTTCTTTAGGTTCTTCTTCTTCTTCTTATTCTTCTTCTTCTTCTTGCTCTTGTTGTTAGCAGGAATAGAAGACTTCCCGTTCTTAGCCTGTTGTTTCTTTCCATTCTCAGGATTGGGATTAGAACCAGAAGTAGTCGCCAAATTGGCCTTGCCACCAGTAAGAGACTCCCTGATCAGTAGTTTGAATTCCTGTAACTATTAAATCAACTCCGTCAAAGTCATATCCCACCTATTACTTAAATTAAAAGCAGCTCTAAATAGGATAAACTCCTTAGATAGAGTCTCAAATACCATAGTCATCTAAGTTTCAGCATCAACGTCTACTCCATTGGTTTGTGCCTCAGTGAGGTAACCCATGACTAACATCATATACTCCTTTACAGTTGTCCCCAGTTTTTGCTTATAGTTTAAGAGTTTTTGAAGTGCCCCTTGCCGCTTTGTTAAGGCCTAGCTCCCAAACATGTCTTTCAGATTATCTAAGATCTGCTTAGCAATCTCATAATTCTCATTTAGAGCCTACAGCACGTTATTCATGCTAGCCATAACATAGTAACGGGCATGATCATTTGCATCTTTCCAGTGATCGTATGCTTGGATTTGCTCATTAGTGGAATCTCTTGCAGGCTCGGGAGGACAAGGAGTTGTCAGCACAAATTTTAATTTCTCAAAGGAGAGGACGGTATTTAGGTTCCGTTTCCAATCATTATAATTTTCTCCGATTAATTGGTTTTTGTCAAGCATTGATGATAAAGCATTTTTAGACATTTTTATTCTACAATAAAGAATCATAGACTAAATATAAGCAAACATAACATAATAATTTAGTAAGATAACATAATCATGTAAAAACATACAAATGTGTTAATGTATCAAAACCTTAAAAATATCACAACCTTACAATGATAATTCCCAACTCAGAATTCAACAAGCTCTTAGGGGAGTCATGTCAAATTCAATCAGGAACACGGATCCCCTCCTAATTACTATAAGCCTTTCAGGACCTATATGATCTAGCATATAGTAATAATTGTTTCTTTGGCCATTAATTTTATTAGTAGAGCTCCTAAGGGAGGTTAATAATAAAATTAACATGAGTTTATAACCATCGCTTCAATATTTTATCCATGATTTACAATCACCACCTAGTGGTGTATAACCATAAATCATGCTAAAATACCTTATCCTTTGAGAGATCTAACCAGGTACATGATGAAGTCCCTTCCTAGGAGTCAGAACCACCATGTGCTACATATTGACCAATGATGGAGGCCTTAGGTCCTCTCTCCAAAAACCTTCTTGCACTCAATTTTTTAAAATCAAGGTTTTATTTTAAAACATGCATGAACAATTTTTAATTGAGCAACACTCACTATTCTATATAACATGTTATCAATGTACATGACAAATCATATTATAATGTAGACAAGCAAAGCTACAAGCAAAATAATAAATAACCGTAATATTGTAGTTCCACCCTAGAGAATAGAAAATGAAGATTATAAGAGAACAATCGAAACATATTATCGATTCTTCATCCTTGAATCCTCTAGCTGTATCCCTTTTCATGTAATGCCCATCTTCTAATCTTCAATCCTGCATAGATCGAATACTCCATATTTCTACTAATATCAAAATTTTAATGTTTCTCAGAATTGTCCTAAAAATAAAATTAAAACTACATTGAAAACAATACCTTTTATGGAAAAAATTCCAGCTCTTTGCCAACAAGCTGATCTATGTGATTGGCCTGTCGGTCCTGACAAACCGACCTGCCAAACCTGGAGTTCAGCCTACCGCCAGAGCCAACTGATTTTTGCCCTGCAGACGACCTACCGAACCCGATAGTTTGGCCTGCCAATCCTACAACCATCGGTCAGCCGAATTGGAGGTTCGGCATGTCGACCGAGTAGAGATCACCCTATTCCAGAAAATACAATTTTTAATGCAATTCATCAATTTTATTTTTAACAATTCAAAAACATAAAATTTGAGACTCAAAAAATTCCTTAGAATGCTATTATCCATTTTCTAGATTCGTCTTCTAGATCCGTCCTCTCCGAATGATTACTTAATTATAAAATTTTTACAAATTTAAAATTAAATAATAATTCCTAGACGAAGATGATAGTTCTCCATCTAATTACATAAAAAACCTAGGTACACGTTCTAACATCTAAGAAACCATAAATGATGTAAATTAATTAATAAATAAATAATTAAATAATAATTTAATCAACCATAATTAATTAATAAACATTCACTATAAATCCATGACAACATATATAAATATATAGAAATCCTAGAGTGCCAACTCTCTAAAATTAAATTCAAGCATAGGCTCTGATACTGATTGAACCCTAGAGTGACAACATATAAATATGATCACAAACTTACAAATTTACGTAAAAACAATGGCTCTAATACCAATTGTTGAAAAAATAGTACGCAGCGAAATTTTAAAATTTTTTATATCAGAGTATTTTCCAAAATACAAGTTTGACATACTATATGCATAAATTAACCAGATCTTACTAACCTTGTATATGCCAAAAAGCTACCGAATCGGTAAAGAGAAGTAACATTCTAGAAGGACCTCAACCAACTAGCCTTATTTGTTATTCTCTATCCACGATTGGAGTGAGTGAGGGCTTACGTCGTTCAATTTTTCCACCAAGTGGCTCTCCTTCCAACCAATTGAGAAATACCCAAAGCTATAATTCATGATTTGTAAATGATAGCTCTTTGGGAAGTTTTAGAGTCTCACTGACAGAGTCTCACTCTAGATTTCTCAACTGATCTAAATAATAATAAGACTCACTCTTCTTTTATAGAGGTTGGGCCTAAGAGTCAGTCGTTATTAGATAAGGCTTCACAAAATTTGAATCAAAATCAAATCAGAATCAATATCTAATAAAATCTACATGAAAACGCGTGATTCTTTTATCGTCCGCTCGACAGGCTGAACTGGCAGATCGGCCCGCTGAACCTCCTCAATCGGCAGGCCTAACTTAAAGGTTGGCCTGCCGAACCTTTGATAAAAGATCCTTACGAATTTTTATTTCCCACCCGAGATTCTTAGGATAGAGCCTTAGTTTTAATTCAAATAATCCAATAGAGAAGTTATTTGATTAAAAAAGTCATATCTAGATAATCTCTAGGAAAGTAAATATTCATGATAATTCAACAAGTTTATCTTAAATTAATTCAAAATTAATCCAACTAATAAATAGATATAAATTATCTGATTTTACCAAATTTTAGCCAATCTAATAAATTTGACATAAGCCACCAATTATTGAAAAAGCACGCTGTATCGTTATAGGATTTTTGTGAGCTAGCAAAGGGAAGCATATGGACCTATATAGTTCAAGCTCCCGATAATTATGAAACCCAATATCCTAGATATACATTTCATAATTATCAACTCCAACGCTACTCTTCTAAAAGCTTAGAGCTGCACTCTCGAACTATATAGAATTACGAAGCCTATATAGCCAAGTCTCCATGACATATCATAATGTATTGTATCCCCATAGGATTATCTATAATCAGTTTAAGGACAAGTTTTATCTTACCTTCTTAATTATTTCCATCTTACGTTCCATTATCTTACCATCAAAAAACTTACCATCCAAAGACAGTATACCATTTTGTTACACCTATCTATCTAAATGGTTAAGTGCTTCAATTTTCTAATTACAAGATAGCGCATATAAGAGGATATCAACTACTCCTAAAGAGGAGCTATGGATTCCATATCTATGAATAACAAGTCTACGCTATCAAGAGTTATGCCTCCAACATACCGCCATACGCACCACTATTAAAATGTGGATGTCACCCTTTGGTACATCAAAAGATATAAGTCAAGACAACGGGCCCATTATTCATCTCTGGATTAAGATACAATACAAATGATTGTCTAGAGTGAATCGATTTGCTGAGACAGAATTATTAATCTAAATCAATTTAATTTATGTCTCGATCCAACACATCGTCACCTATGACAATGTGCCAGTGTTTCTATTCAAGAGTCCACCTCCGATGGTCAAGACAAAACATGAATAAAGCCCCAACTTTATTCGCTCAACTGTGGATCTTATAATTTAGACCGTCAACCTTAAGAATCGTGTCTTCTATATAATCTATCTATCATATGCCCAATTCTTAAAGGTTTAGATCGACAGTTTTAAACTTTTGTTTGCTTCACATACATTCAACAAATATGAACATAAAGAGGACAAGATTTGGTATATAAGTAAGAAATAAATTCTTTATAGATAAAAATGTCTCCAAAAACATATTACATTTTTACTCCTTAGGGCATACACGTCTAACACTATGACACTCCATTCCTTTTCATGTATTTATACTTGTCTCCAAGGCACTTTTGAGGACTCTGGAAATGGCTTTTAATTTTTGTCGCTAGAGGGTTTTGTATATCCAAGGGACATTGTTGCACATTTATTCTAGGAAATTCAAACTACACATATCCTAAGTCAAAGGCTTTACCATAAATTGTAAATCAATCTATTTTGTGATCCTTTCAAAGCCTGTGAATTTGAGGATTATAAAAAAAAAAAAAAAACTTGAAGCGAGACTTATTGCTCTAAGGATGGGTATCTCTCAAAGCAATTTTTTCTGTCCTAGGAAAAACCTGTGGAAACTTCTCCGACACCACAAGAGTCTACTTTATTGACAAGTTTGAGGAAAATGTGACTCCGAAGCATGAGCTAAATCTCCGTGGTTAACTTTGCCGCCTAATGAATACTGCAAAAAAAAGGATGGAGTGTATGGAATGGTTTTTAAAATTTCCCAACTATGACATGAAAGCTTGCTCTCGAGGCCATGAAGATGCCTACGGATCTCTTGAGCTGCCCACTTCTAGCAATCTCCAATGAATTTGAAGTTCATGATGACTCTATTTTGACATTGCTCCGAAAAGTCCTAGCAACCTCTAGAGGCATCGACTAACAAACCTTTTACGAGGATCCTGTGCATCTGAGGGGTTGTTGTATGTGCTTATTTTAGTAAATTCAAAGGATGCATACCGGACTAGTATCACTCCAAAGCAAGACATGAACTACTAATGACATCTCCAAAAAGCCTAACAAGCCAAGCTGTAATGATTAGTCGCACAGCCTATCTTGCTACATTGCATAGCTCCCACGACCAATAAGGAAAATGTTGATGGCATTTCATACAAGGCTCTTTCAAAAGCCCAAGCCCGTCATTCTTGTCATGTAGCGTAGATGAGCTCGCTTCATGGACCCAATCCATACTTGGAGAACTCACAGGGGTCATGTTGGCTCCAAGGTTTCACAAAGTTATTTTTAATATTCTTTTGATGATAACAAATACAATTTTTATTATATGTGCAAAATATTTTTTTAATCTAATAATCATCTTGAGTGTCTCTAAGCATATTGTTCAAGATATCAAGTGATAGTAGTTCAAGAAAGCTTGTGGAAGAAGATTTCTTTTAAAAGCAACTTATGGACTTAAAGATTACAAATTTTTTATTTTATAGTCCAAAAGTGTAAGTGAGCAATTCTCAAATCAGTTGATCAAAAGAAAGCTCAAGAGCACACACTCATATTGCATACTTGCATATGATACTATTTTGAATTCAAATTGCATGTGATAATCATGACTCATACTGTTTTAAAAGTACTTAAACTAGTTGATGTTAAACAAGTTTCAAAAATAGGTCACATAGGCTTCTTGGACCAAGGTAGATCGGCTTGCCGACCAAATTTGGTCGACCTATCAAAGATGATCGGCCTGTCGAAAACCCTACTTCGGCCTGCCGATCAGGGCATTTTTAACCCCTCATCTGCAGAGGCTCTGACGGCCTACCGAAAGTATCTTCGGCCTGTCGGAGTTTAGAAGATCGGCCTGTCGAACACGCTGCTTCGGCTTGTCGATCTGGGGATTTTTAACCCCTTATCTATAGAAGCTCTGACGGCCTGCATTAGAAGATCGACCTACCGAACACCCTGCTTCAGACTGCCGATCTGAGGGTTTTCAAAACCCCTTCTGGAAAGGTTTAATCGGCCTACCGAAGGGCTGGCTTCGGCCTGCCGATGGTTCGATGTTCGGCCTACCGAACTGTGAACCAGCCTGTCGATCAGGTGACAGTTGAGAACTTGATTTTTAGCGTCTCAAACTTCAACCTGCCGAACTTATATTTCGGCCTATCGAACTGTCTGTAACAACTTTTTTTTTTACCTTTGGAGCTTTGTTTGTAACGGCTAGTTTGACCTAAAATTGATATGTTTAGATGTTTCTAAGCACTAGGAAGCTATAAATACTCATCCATTCAATGTGCATTAAAGGATGAATGAATAGAAGTGAAATTTGATATTATTCTACATTGTTCTCAAGCATTCATTACACACACATTCTCTTGAGCTAAACTTGTTTCATATTCACCTTGAGAATTACTCACACCTCCAAACACATACCACTATTGTACCTTTCATCATTTTGTTTTGGAGTGTATATTTTGTGAGTGTAAAATTACAACCACTTTACTTTCATTGTTGGGTTTCCAAAGCCTTGTAAATTTGGGGAATTCTTGGTTGGGCAATCTCCAGGAAAATTGTTATTTTGTAAGAAGGTGTGGTGAGCCTTGAGTTGAGCAAGTCACCGGTTGTATAAAGGAGTGATTGTGGCAAAAAGACGGTCTAATAGTACAAGAGGTCAAGCAAGAGAGTTTAGCTTGGCGACAGTGGATGTAGGCATTTTTGCCGAACCACTATAAATAACGTTTGCATCTCTTATCTTTATTCTTTACTTAGTCGTTGTTTGTTTGTCACTTTGTTGTGCTTATATTATCCTCTTATCATATTTACTTATTAAGCATTTTACTTTAGAAAATTTCCAATAATTGTAAAAGTTTTCAAAAACCCAATTCACCCCCCCTTTTGGGTAGTTATTCTTGGGCTAACAATTGGTATCAGAGTGGGAAGCTTGTTTTAATTTTTCAAAAAGATTTTACAATCTTGAGCATGGCTACCCAAGGAGTTAAAGGTCAATCCACAAATAGACCACCGTTTTTCAATGGCACCGACTACAATTATTGAAAAACTAGAATGTCCATTTATCTACAATCGGTTGATTTTGATCTTTGGGATGTTGTTGAAAATGGTCCTTTTTGACCTATGAAAGAGGTAGAAAAAGGTTTAGTCCCTAAAGAACGTAAAGAGTACAACGATGAGGATAAAAGGAAAATTTCTTTAAATGCTAAAGCAGTAAACACTTTATATTG
The DNA here is from genome assembly GCA_946598075.1 of Artocarpus hirsutus. Classification (NCBI taxonomy): domain Eukaryota; kingdom Viridiplantae; phylum Streptophyta; class Magnoliopsida; order Rosales; family Moraceae; genus Artocarpus; species Artocarpus hirsutus. The sequence continues at coordinate 2,099 of CAMOHE010049858.1, read as the reverse complement.
TGCTCTTGATAGAAATGAGTTTAATAGAATCACATCTTGCACCACGGCACAAGAAATTTGGCGAACTCTTAAAGTGGTTCATGAAGGTACAAACCAAGTCAAGGAGACTAAAATTAATTTTCTTCTTCATGATTATGAAATGTTTAGAATGAATGATCATGAATCTATTACCGATATGTATACTCGGTTTACCGACATTGTTAAGAGTTTGAAATCCGTTGGTAGGAACTTCACCACAAGCGAACTAGTAAGGAAACTAGTTCATTCACTACCACCTTCTTGGCACGTGAAGAGGACAACACTAGAAGAAGCCAAGGACTTCTCAACATTACCAATCGAAGAATTGATAGGATCACTCATGACACATGAGATCACAAGGAAACAAAACCAACGAGAAGAAGAAGATGACAAGAGAAAGAAAGGGATTGCTCTAAAAGCCTCCTTCATCGATGATGATGAAGAAAAGGAAGAAGAAGATAGCCTCAATTCAAAGGACCTTGAAGAACTTGCAATGATTGCTAAAAGATATAAAAAGTTCTATTGTAAGATCAATCGTGGAAAAGGTATGAAAAAGAAGAATGATAGAGGTGAAAAATTTAAAGATGATATTATTTGTTTTGATTGTAAGAAACCCGGTCATATAAGACTGGATTGTCCTTTAAGAAAGAAAGTAGGTAAAAAGGAGTCAAAAAAGGCACTACAAGCTACATAGGATGAACTAGAGTCTGAGGACTCCGACGATGATGGACCAAGAGAAGTCGCCAACATGTGTTTCATGGCAGTAGATGATGACAACGAGGTAAGTAGTTCTTACTCATCCGATAGCGATAATGAAGTAGATATTGAGGAGTTGAAAAATGCTTTCAATGATTTGCATAAAGATTATGAAAAGTTAGTTCTCAAAAACTCCTCTCTTAACAAGAAAATTTATATGCTTTTAGAAGAGATAGAGAGCTTGAAAGTTGAGAAAAATATGCATGATTCCTTGACCATTGAAAATATATCCCTAAAAGAAAAAGTTGATAACTTGACAAAGACGGTTTTGAATTTTACCAATGGAAAGAAAAATTTTGAACTAATGCTTGGAGAATAAAGATGCGTTTTTAACAAAGGCTGTTTAGGATATAAACCACATATTGATCAAAAGTATTTTAAAAATTACTTTATCAAAGCATCAACAAGCTCAAAATATGTGTGTACATATTGCAACAAAAATGGTCATACATCCTTTTCATGTACAATAAAGAAAAATGCTTATTTTGGAACCAAATACAAGTGGGTTCCAAAAGGCAAAAGAACTAACAATGATGGACCCAAGGTCATGTGGGTACCGAAAATCAAAACTTGAATCTTTATTGTAGCTACCAAAGAAAGAGAAAGCGAGATGGTTTCCTAGATAGTGGTTGCTCAAAACATATGTCGGGGGACTTATCACTATTCTCCAACTTTGTCAAGAAGAAAGGTGGAAATGTTACCTTTGGAGATAACGCAAAAGGAAGAATCCTTGGTATAGGTGATATCGGTAACAATTCCTCTACCTTAATTGAAAATGTATACTTGGTTGATAATTTGAAACACAATTTGCTTAGCATTAGTCAATTGTGTGATAAAGGGTATAGGATAATTTTTGAGTCTTCTAGATGCTTGATTGAGAGTGTTTGCAATGGTGAAGTGGTGTTCATAGGTGACTGTCACAATAATGTTTATACAATTGATATTGAAAAGTATTCAAATCAAAACCATTGTTTTTCGGCCTTAAATGATGAATCTTGGCTATGGCATAGAAGACTTGGCCATGCAAGCATGCATTTGATTTCAAAAATTTCCAAAAATGATATTGTAAAAGGTTTACTAAAACTAAGTTTTGAAAAAGACAAAGTGTGTGATGCATGCCAATTCGGAAAGCAAGTCAAAATTTTCTTTAAATCTATTTTCGAAATTGCTACCATTAGACCTTTGCAACTTTTGCACATTGATCTTTTTGGCCCTTCTAGGACCACAAGTTTAGGTGGTAAAAGATATGCATTTGTTATAGTTGATGATTTCTCAAGATTTACATGGGTTTTGTTTTTAACAAACAAAAATGACACTTTACAAAT
>CAMOHE010049857.1:0-39674 GCA_946598075.1 Artocarpus hirsutus | reverse complement strand
GAGGAATAGGCAACAACATTGTTGATTTCGTGTTGGAAGATCTTTGTTTAATTGTAACTCGTCTAGATTATGTAAGATTCGTATTTCTTTTGTGATGGCTGTGTTAAGTTATTTGGGAATTGTACTATGGTGATGATGACTGTATTTTAAATATTTAGTGCTACACTAAAACTGTGGTTTGTATTTTAAATGTTTATTTTTATTTTTATTTAAAGACCCATCGGCATTGTTTAATTGATTTAAATAATATTGAATCTAAGTTTATTTTTATTTATTCAATACTGATAACCCCCACATAGGGACGTTATACTGCCTATGTGTGAAATAAAAATCACGCGCTTTTACGTAGATTTCATCCGATATTGATTCGAATTTGATTCTGATTCAAATTTTTAAGACCTTATCTGATAAGGAATGACCCTAGACGCAACCTCTATAAATAGAGAGTGAGTCTCATAAGTTATTTAGATCAATTGAGAGATTAAGAGTGAAACTCTAGTGGTGAGATTCTGAAACTTCCTGAGAGCTCTTGTTCACAAATCACGAACACTAGCTTTAGGTTCTCTCAATTGGTTGGAAGGAGAGTTACCTTGAAGAAGAGCTATACGTGTGAGCCTAGACTCACTCCGATCATGGATAGAGAATAGCAAGGAAGACGAGTTGATTGAGGCTCTTATGGAACGTTACTTCTCTTCACGCATTACGGGAGTTCTTCAGCATTCAAAGGTTAGTAAGATCTGGTTAATTTATGCATATAGCATGTCAAACTTGTGTTTTAGAAAACACTTTGATATAAAAATTTTAAAATTTCGCTGCGTACTATTTTTACAACAATATTGGATATACATTGTTACACAACCTGCATATCGTGTAGTGCAAGAGTTAAGAACTTCGATGGTACTGCATAGGCCTCTTTTTAATCTACAGTTGCACGAGAGGGATCTATAAATTCTTGTGCATGAAATCGTGGCTTGTTGTGAAGGAGGCAGCATTGGTTAGGCGTTGCTGCAGTTCTAAAGTGGGCCTGCACTAAACAGCTCGTGCCAAAAGGCATAAGCATTTAAGTTTGAAAGAGCAGACCTGTGGATTTATATCTAATATAATATTTAATATATGAATATAATATAATATATGTTATAATATATATGATATATTATAATTAATAATAATGAATAATAATTTTAAATATGTAAAATTATTATGTTCATATTAATTGAAATAATTTTATTGACCTTTCTAATTGGAGACGTATTATGGATAAAATTATTTGAATCCAGAAAATTAATTTTGCTTTATTGTGATAAAAAAAATAAAGATTAAGACAAATAAAATCTTAATTTTGAATGGGATTCAAAAAGCTAGAATTGAATTTTGTAATTTCATTTGGGAAGCTAGATTTTATTTGGATAAGATCCAAATTTGGAATTTAGATCTATGGTAGTTATCAAATCCCTAACCTAAGGGAAAAACATAAATGGATAAATGTTATTTATTTTGATTTTGGGTGATTACTAAAAATCCTAATCTTATAGGAAAATGATAAAAATTATTTTATTAGTTTGCTAATGGAGAAAATTACGGATTAAAATTATTTGAATAGTTTTATTAATTTTCTATGAAAGAAATTTATGAATAAAATTATTTATATAATTTTATTAATTTTTTAAGGGAGAAAATTATGGAAAAATTATTTTGGAACCTAGGGAAATAATTTGACCTATTGTAGTTAAATTATAATGTAGAAAATCCATAATAAAATTCTAAGAATTTTACTGGAGAGGATAATTCAAAAAATTAGGGCCATGAAAGACGAATACATGGAGGAGATGCAAAAGTGAAGGCCTATATATGTTTGGGTTTATTTTTTGTAATCTTTATATTCTTTTCTCTAGGGTGGGACTATCATATTACGGCCATTTATTCATATTGCCTGTTGCTATACTTTATTCCATGCTTGTTTGCTTTATAATTTGCCATATGTTTGATAACATATCATGTAGAATAGGAGAGTACTACTCATAAAATTGTTCATACATGTTTGCATAAATCTTGATTTTAAAATATTAAGTGGGAAGGGTTTTTGATAAGGACCCATGGTCTCCATTGTTGGTCCATATATGAAGCCAAGTGATGTAGGTTTATTCACCACCGGCGATATACTAAATTAGGCTTTTGAGAGGAAAATGTTTGTGGGCATGATTCATAGTTGTACGCCTTAAGGCGACAATTTATGGGTCAAGGATCATTTGATATAAATAATGGTTATATATTTAAGATGAATTTAATTATTAACCTCCCTAAGGAGCTTTTTTAATTAAATTTGTAACCAAATCAAGCAATAGCTAGTATTGGTATACTAATCGGACATGATCCATGTTCCAAGCTAGTTTATATTTGACTATCCCAAGATAGCTAGCATGAACGGGCTAGGAATTGTCGTAGTAATATATGTGATTTCAAGATTTTGCATATAGGCATACTTGCGTTATTGTATGTTTTTATTACTAAATGTTGTTATGTTTGCTTATTATTAATACATGTTATATATTTATTATACAAAAGTGTCACTTAGCTCATAAAGAATAATACTTGATAAAGACCTTAACCATTAGATTTCTAATGATTAGAAAACGGAACCTAATATGCAAGAAACACAAATACGTACTAAAACCTTATTGATGGGACCCGAAAGGCAATGATCCTAATGGGTATTCTAGGCCTAGAATCACTAGCAACATTCTAATGAGATACTGTGTTGCTATAAAGAACACATAAGGTGATCTCCAAAAGCAACATAAAGATTAAATGACTGCTGGGCAGATCATTGATAAGTTTGTAGGCTAAGTTCTCTTGGTTAGCCGAACGGTTGTCTTTAAATATCATGAATTGCAAGCAGAACCTTAAATTACTATTCAAGAACATGTATGCCTTCTGTGCATGGTCATTTGGTTGATGCTCAATCAATTAGAGCCAACATAGATGCTAACACCTCAAACAAAGATGACCTTTAGAATTTTGTTGAAGCACTTATCCTTGACAACAATAATAAAAGATCTCAAAGCGTTTGAGATTATGCTTAAAAGCTAGAACATTAGTTCTAATGGTGTAGGGGCATTAATAGTTACTATTTATTCTAAATCCTAATATTGGGATAGGCTAGAAGAACAAGTAGCAACAAACCAATAAGAAGAATTTGGAAAAGCAAGGTACTTTTACCAAAAGAAGGTTTGTTACTCCAAGAGAGATTACAAAGATCTCCTAACCTAGGAGGCATAAGGAGATGTGGGTGGTCTCTTGTGTATTGAAGTTTGATTAGTAGAAGATTCTAATGACTCATGGGACATAGATTTAGATTCTAGAACCACTAACCATGTGTGTATTTCTTAGGATAGGAAACGAAAAGTTTGCTTGATAGGTGTGATATCTGAGCATTTCTAGGGCATTATAAATGCAATAATTAAAGGATTATGTTAAGTAATTTAAGTACAAATTTTATGAGCTAAAGTTTATGTTTGAAAATAAGAAGAGTGTCACAAGGATTATTGTTTAAATCTGATTTTTATGATAAATTCTATAAAAGTGAAAATGAGATTTTTAAGGTTAAAAATCATGCCATAGTCTTTCACAAGGAAAAAAAGATATGAAAATAAACCAGAAAGTTTAATTGTTACAACATGTATTGCAAAAATTGTAGGATAGAAATACAGTTAAAGGAAAATACTGTATAGAAATATAAAAATTATACAGTATAAAAGTTAAACAGTATAGAAGTTATGCAATATGAGAATAATACAGTACAAAAATTATACATTATAAGTTAAGCAGTATAAAAATTATACTGTATAAAGTTAAGCAGTATAAGGATTATATTAATTAGAGAATGTAGATTAGTAAGGAAAGTTATGGAACCCCATAAACAGTATGAAAAGAATATTGGCAATATGAGAAATATACTGGAAGTATAGGAAAAATACTGTAAGTATAAATTTAGACAGTTAAAGTAATCATGTAGGGCCTACTTGGTGCCACCTAAATGGTGGAAATTTGTCCACACCTCTCCTACTAGAACCGGTTTTGAAGAAATGGTGGGGCAAGTTTTTAAGATTTTCAATTTAGCCCTAGATTAATTATTTTTGTAATAAAGTGCTTCTAAAGAAAAAAAATCTTATTTCTACAAATGGTGGAAAATCTTTCATATCCTCCCCTTAGGTGGTCTGGTTTTAGCCATAGATTTAAAGCCAATTTTTAACCTTAATTTAGTCTAAGTGATGATTAATGTATGTAAGTCATCAAAGTTGACAAAGATGATATTTGGCCTCCATCATTTTTCATGCACACATGAGAAAAACAAGCTATTTTCTCTCTAGCAAAAAATTGCCCCTCTCTCCTCCATTTTCTCTCAAAGTTTTGATGATTTTTAAGAGTCCAAATCATCTAAAAAAACAAGTTCAAGTGTTGGGAAGCAAAGATTGGCAATTTTAGAGGAAAAAATCCAATCTTTACTTTATGATTTTAGTGGTTTTCTTGAGTTTATGGATGAGTTTTGATAGGTGTTTTGCTATGGTTTATGTCACGAAGAAATATCAAGATTTAAACTTTTTAAAGAATGATCAAAAGCCAGAGGAAATCTTTAGTAAATTCTTAAACCTAAGTCTTGAAAAATTTGTTGTTTTCATGAATTAAGATCGTGATTTGAAATCTTTTTGGACTATGGTGTATATAAAGGACTATATGGTATGATTAAATATTATAGTAAGAGGATGATGATGACAATGGAAAGATAAAAGCTATCGTTTAAAGTTAAAAAGACAAAGTGTGACAAATTTTGTCACAAACACTAAGTTTAAGCAAACTAAGTGTTTGATAAAATGATTTTGAGTCATGGCATGAAAAAAAATTTTATGGCATGCCTTCTTTAGGTATTATGTTGATGTTAATGAGATTAATAGATTGAAAATAAAGGTTTTAAGTATAAATGAAGAAGTTTGTTAGACTTTCTCAAAAATACAAATTTTAATTAGTTTTTAAAGAATTGAATGTTTGAGGTCCTTAGAGGCCAAATTATTCTCTGTGTTCAACACATGATTTATTGAAAGCGTCAAGTTGGACAATTTTTATAAAGAAACCCCACTCAAATTCCAATCAACATAAGCCAAAAAATGTAGATTTTTGTACTACCTGATCAAAAGCTCTATGGAGATGAATGATTTTGAGAAAAGTTAAAACACAAAAATTTTATATCTTGATGAAATAGCTAGAAATTATAGACGGTTAATGAAAATTCGATGTCAATTTCAAGTTATAAATTTTATGAAATTTTAAGTAGAAAATTTCACTTTAAAAAAATATATGGAATATTTTGAATTTGACCAAGGAGCTTTAGAAAGTTTTAAACCTTGCGAAAAACTAGATGTTTTAGTATAAAGCTGTCATCTTTGGTCCCAGAGGCAAAAATGTCAAGAGCTTTGTGTTTCGGGCTAAAATTATAAAATCGTATAAATGGGAATTTTCATTGAAGAATGTTGGTTGTTTGTGCTGCAATGGGTAGTGAGTAACCATAAGTGTTAAGTTTCAAAGAATTTAAAGCTTTTATCATGTAAAGAATAAACACGTTAAGGACGTGATCACCAAGATTTTTGTATTATAAGTCAAAATCGTAAATTCTTGATAAAATAGTTTTTCCACGAAAAGGAAACCAATGTTTTGATTTATGCAATGTTACGAGTAGTAAGGAAATAAAACTTTTGGCATAAAATAGGTTTCGAAATTTTTTAAAGGCTCATCAAGGGCAAAATGGCCAACTTTTGTAAAAAGGTTAAAACGGACCTGAAAATGTCCAATTTTGAAAAGTGCCCCTTTAGCGAGAATTTTTTTGTAACTCATAAGTGACGGAAAGACAAAGTAAAATGAGAATTTAGCCAAGTAATGTTCAAGTCGCAAGTTTGTGAAAAACTTGTAAAGGGTAAAATCTTCATTTTAAAGCAAGCCACTAAAATGGACCCGAGCCCTCTAAATTAGTGAAATGCTCTTAGACGGAAAACGTTTTATGTTATTTTAAGTAATGAAACTGCAAAGTAAGATAGAAATTTGACTAAGGGACATTTAAATTGAGTAAAGGATAGGTAAATCGATAAGAAATGAAGTTAAGTATAAGGAATGAATGATTACATATAAGTTGTATTATCGATCAAGTAGGTCGGTAACAAGTGAGTTAGCTAATATTTAGGTGTGATTTGAACAGGACACAAAGCCGACTAATAGAAAGGAATGGATAGAGTTAGAATGCTAGAGCATTATCTAGATAAGTTTTAAACCTCACCTATGGCATGAAGAAAATAATTTTTAAATGCTTTTTTATGTTTGAAGTATGTTTTCATATGTTATGCATAATGTTTAAAAGTTCAAGTTATGATTTTCAATATGTTTGCATTTGTTATATTTAAGAATTAAGTTATAGCATATGGTATGTTTAGCATTTGATATGCTCACTAAAGTTTATAAGAAAGTAAATCAAAGATGATAATTATAGTGTCGTACCAGCTCCTTGATATGAGGTATACAATTTATGTTAAAGTTATGTTCTCATTGTTTGATGCTATTAAATCTTCCACAAGGGAAGCATTATATTTATGATCTTATGATTGATGATTTTGGTACGAACACTTATACCCTCAAAAGTAAAAAAAAAGAAGAAGATAAAAACAATGATAAGAAGTTCAAGTAAGTTATGAATGATATTAATAATCTTGTAAAAGGATGTTCATAAATGAGCATAAATGGAATCATGCATTATAATATTGCTTGTATTCCTTTTACGTAATGTTTTTATAAAGAAAACTTTAGTGAAAAATGTTAAGAAATGTTTTGTGAGAAACATTTGTAAAAAACGTTTTAAGAGAAAAGTTTTATAATGAATGTTTTGATGTTTTGTGAGAATATGTTTGAACTTACTGAGCAAAAGCTCATTGCAAGTTTCTTCATGCTATAGGTAGTCCTACAAGAAACCAATGTAACTACTTGGTGAGCTTGGTACTATGGTAGACTAATACGAAGGTTTGGTATGGATAACACTACTGTAGTTTTTTGCTGCTTAAGGCAAAAATTTTCTGTTATTTTAAAAACATAGAATGAAAATGATTTAAAAAGTTTTTGAGAAAGTAAATGTTTTATAGATAAGTTTTAAAAAATATTTTAAATGATTTTAAAGTCAAGATTAGAGCTATGTCTTATTTTATGTTGCAACGAAAGTCACAACAATTTTTAAGTATGGTTGAAAAAATTTGCTCAGTATTTTTCTAGAAAGTAAGATTAAAGTTCAAGAAATGATGTTTAAGCAAGCTAAGTGACGACCTAAAAAGATAGATCGTTATGATGGAAGCTTCACATTGAGGATGGGTATTGTGTTTAAATAAAGTAGTGTGAGAAGTACACCTTTGTTTTAATAGTAAGTTCAGGTTTTTATTAAACCTCTGCTTGATCGAACCAAAGTTGTACATATTACTTGACACCTAACCAATTAATGACTCTAAAAAGGGATAATATTTTTGAATCTAATAAGACATATCTTTGGCACCTACAATTAAGGTTATATAGGCCTTAACAAGATACAGAGGTTGGCTAAAGGCAGTCCTCTAAGTTTCTTAGAGGTAGAATATTTACCATAGTGAGTCTTATTTGGAGGACAAAAGGACCGAAGGGCCTTATGGGCTAAACAAAATCAAGTTGAAGAAGTCCTAGACATAGTACACATGGAAGTTTGTGTTGAAATAAATGCATTAGAACGATGGAGGGTACGAGCGTTTAGTCATTTTTATAGATGACTACTCATGTTTGGGACCTAATATTCCGCAAGGGTGAAACTTTGAGAAGTTCAAGGAGTTTCGTGTAGAAGTGCAAATGCAATTGGGTACATCCATGTAGACACTTCGATTAGATCGAACTAGGAAATGCTTCTCCATGAAGTCTACGGGACACTAATTAGAGAATGAGATTCTATTCCATTAGTTAACACCAAAATTCCACAATAAAATGGTGTGGTAGAAAGAAGAAATAAACCCTCTAGGATATAGTACAGTCCATAACGAGTTATTTAAAAATGCCTATATCCTTTTGGGGATATGTTCTACAAATTGCATGTTATCTTTTAAGTGATATTCCAAATAAAGTTGTTCTTGAGGTCTAGGACATGTTATAAATGAGGAAGCTTTGAAGTTAGAGTCTCGTTCAAAAATTTGCAATTTTGCAACATATCTTAAAGGCAAAAAAGACGAATTATTCTATAAACCAAAAAGAAATAAAGTCTTGGTTTCTACACACGTAACAACCTTTGTGGAAAGTTACACGTAAGACTTTAAATCTCAAATCATGTGATGCTCAAGGAGTAAAGGACTGATTTAATTAGTCTAAAGATTTTGGATGCGGAAGATATTCCAATTGTAGTAGAGAAACCAAAATAAAATCAATAACCTAGGCAACCTTGTTGTAGTAGGAGAGTTGTGTAATACCAGGCATCAATGCGAAGCCATTTGGCTGAGTTTGTTGAACCTAATGGTCATTTCACTTGGTATGACAAAGCCATGGAGAATGTTGATGCAGAACTCTAGCAAAAGAGCCATGAATATTAAAGTGGAATCTATGGTTTCCAAGTAAGTCTGGAAACTTATAAAAACACTTAAAGGGATTAAGTCTTTAGGTGTAAGGGCCTACAAGAGGAAAATAGAAGCAGATTGAAAAGGAAAACCTTTAAGCTTAGACTTGTAGCAAAGGGATACAAGTAGAAAATGGACATCGACTATGATGAAACTTTTTTGCTTGCAACAATGCTAAAGTCTATATGCATACTCTTATCTATTGTTAGGTATCTCCACCATGATATAAGGCAAATTGGTTTCAAGATTGCATTCTTGAATGATACCTTGAGGATAGTATTTATGTGATACAACTAGATGGGTTGAAGACAAAGGGCCAAGATCTGCAAGTTGCTTAAGTCAGTTGATGGACTAAAGCATGCTTCTTGATTGTGGAACATAAGATTTGATCACATGGTCAAATCAAATAGGTTTGAGCAAAATCTTGATGAACCATGCATTATATAAACGCATTAAAGATAAAAGGTAGTTTTTCTCGTACTTTATGTAAATGACATTTTACTCATTGGGAATGATGTGGGTATAATGTCATTGGTCAAAGTTTGGTTATCTAAACAGTTTGACTTAAAGTTTTGGAAGAAACCAATTATGTTCTTAGGATTCAACTATTCCAAAAACCAACTATGTTCTTGGGATTCAACTATTTTGCAACATTAACAATAAAATGATAGCTTTATCACAAAACCATGTACATAGATAAAGTTCTACAGAGGTTTACAATGCATGATTCCAAGAAAAGGTTTTTAACCTATTCGGTATAGAATCATTCTTTCTAGAGATGAGTGTCTTCAGACATCAGAAGAAGGATAACACATAGGAAGAGTTCCTTTTGCTTTAGCAGTGGGAGTCCAGTGTATGCTTTACACGAGGCTGGATATTTGTTATGTAATTGGGATAATAAGTTGATATTGATTGAATCCTAGGCCAAAACATTGACAGGCAGTCATGCATATACCTCAACTATCTTAGGAGAATGATGAATTATATGCTAGTGTATTCCAAAGAGGATCTTACACTTATAGGATACATAGATTCTGACTTACAGTCAGATTAGGATTTAAGGGAATCAACTTCGGGGTCTATTTTATTCTAGAGCCAGATTCATAGTGGGCATATTTTCAAACAATCTTGTATCGATGATTCTAGTATGGAGGTCGAATTTGTTGTTGCCATTACGACGTCCAAGGAAATTGTGTCGCTAAGGATATGTCCTTGGATATCTTGAGGTAATCTATGGTATGAGCAAATCCATAGTTTCATATTGTGCAATATGGTGACTATATATAATATCAAGTTTATAGACACCACAAGAAGAGTAAACATATTGATAAGAAGTATCATGTTTTAGAAGCGTTGCAAAGTTGTAATGTGATGGTCTTGCTAATTAGTGTCTAAGGATAACCTTGTCTATCCTTTTACTATGACCTTGGCAGTTAGGGGTCTTATGGAAAGGCATTAGGATGTGCAATATGTCATATTTAATTGCTTAGGGCAAGTGGTAGATTGTTAGGATTGGCGCCCTAAGGAATTATTACTTTAGTTGTATTATGACATTTTTTGGTAAAATAAATAATAATGCAAATGTTTCATGTATTAACAATGGTCCTCATATTACTTTCATAATAATGATCATATATTAGTAAACATGTGATTCATGACTATCAGAACTAATTCTTGGAATTAGACATATGGGAGGTTTATATGTGAAAAGATCCGATTTAGAGATTTATAGTCAAAATTATATAGTCCGCAGTCTATGCATCGAGCTGGCCACTTTATACATGCTAAGGTTATAATAGGGATCTATGTCCAATTAGGGAGACAAATTATCTTAGTCATCAAAGCGGACTGAATCTAGGTAGACATATTAATGTGGCAAACCTAATGGTGGTCGCACATCGGACTAAACCTAAAGTTAAATTGATTTAATAATTATTTTGTTTAACTTAAATCAATTCTTTTTGATAATCATGTATGTGTTGTCTTAATCTTGAAATGGATTTATGACTCTATGTTTGTAGTTTGTATCTTCTGACATGCCAAAGCCAAAAGTTCCGATGAACGAAGGCTTTATTGTTAGTATGTTGAAGATGTAACCTATATTCGATGAGAGCATAATCCTCAAACACAAAATCTGTCTCTCTAACAAAGTGTCAATGTTATTTTTTTAAAGGCATTATTCGGGTATTGAAAAATATAACGAGACCTTGGTCATATAGATACATAAGATAACTAGATAATATTCCTTTTGTATGTGTTATATAAAAAATAAGCTTTCCTATGGTGAAATAATTGAACTTTGAGATAAATACCATAAGGTAAAACAGAACTAAGACCTTCATCCGATTATAGATAAACTATGAGAATACACATAATATGAGAGGTCATGGATAAGATTTATATTTATTGAGTCTCGTAATACAACATATTATTGAGAGTGCAGCTTCAGGTCTATAGTGGAGTGACACTGAAGATAAAAATTAAACGGATAATTAATCAATGATTAATTTATCTATTATTATTGGAGCTTGATAATGTATGATCATTGGGTCCTAATGCTAGTTCACAGATTCTTTTATGACAGATCAGGCAAGTTTAGATTACCATCAATGAAACAGAAGTATACGCGGGTCCGGCCAGCTGGTCTAATAGGATGTGCGGCTCACAATTTGGTTGGACTGCTAGTGGGTGTAGGCCCACTAGGATAGGTGCCAATCTGCTTGATTTTCTCGAAGAATTAATTAAATATTAATTAATTTTAAAAAAATAATTATTTAAATTGGTAATTAAAGATTTTGGATAATTAATTTTTAAATTTTGTATTTGCATAATGAATTTAAATCCTAGTTAAATTTGAATTATAGATAAGGATGATTATTCATAATTATTTAAATTAGATAATTATCTTGGATAATTAAATTCTAATTAAAATATAATTATTTGAATGAGAATTATCCTAGATGATGCAAAAAATCACAAATCCCTATACTGTAATTGATTGAAATAAGGGTCGCACCTACTATAGATAGAGGAGAGAAAATTATCTCATAATTCTAATAGACTTCTAACTCTTCCTACTTTTTTTATTTTTTTTATTTTTTATAAATAGAGACCTGAGATCATTTATTTGTAGACTACCTAAGTGCAAATCAGAGAGAAGAGCTTAGATTACTCATTTTTAGTAATCTAAGTTTTTAAACACTTTAGTGGTTGGAAGAAGTGTCGATGTGGTAGAGATTTGCTAAGCTAAAAGAAGAGAATAACATTGAAGATTTGATGGTAGAGATTGTTCTTGAAGAATTGGTCAGTCAGAAATGCTGTTTTTGGTCTCCAACGAATATGTTAAATTAGATTTAATTTATTGTTTATAACATTATGAGTTAGTTTTCTGAGTGTTTCATAAAAATTTTTAGAATTCCACTATGTCACCGAATCAATTTTTTCAACATCGTCGTGGGCAAAGATGTGGTTGTCAGGGGATTTAACAATAGAGAGGAGGTAGGAGATAGCAGAGTACTATTTGGGTGCGTGGTTTTGATTCAAATCTTTCCCTTTTTTGGTTGGGCTTTTGTGTCAAAGATTTTTAAAAAATCAAGTTGTTATGTGTTTCTCTGAAAATGCCATGGAGGATATAAACTCAAAATTCAAAATACAAAGCATTAGCGAGAGACTTTGGTGGAGGAATTTGCATTCATTTACTACCCATAAATAAATAAAATTTCCTTTAAATTCTTTTATTTTATATATTTCTAAAAAAGGCCATTTAGTTTTAATTCACTTAAAACCATTTAAAAACCTATGAACCATCTGTTAATTAAATTATCCAGCTTTTTCATTCATACATGACAAGGACAGACACGGCGGATACAAGAAAGAGAAGGACATTTTTATGCCTTAAGGCTAGAGGATAAACGAAGATGTAGAATAGGGTTCGTTTGGTAAAAAGATTCGAATTAGTTATTTGATTTGAGTTAGTATGATTTGAATTAGGATTTGAGTTAGTAATTTGAATTGTTATCCAAATTTACGTTTGGATGTGCATTTAAGTTTTAATTTGAGTATAGAATAAAATTGAAATTTGTGTTTGGAGAAGTAGTGAAATTAGTTTTTGATTTATCAACAAATCTAATAAAATCTTAATGATAATGATCTTAAAAAATATGCAATATTGGATCTTAATTTATTCCTCTCCTCACTAGAAACATAATGAAAAAAGAATCATTTTAATTGGATAACAAATAAAGAAATTATGATTTTTTTCCTCAAATATAGAAGATAGAATTTTAGTTTTTATTGTAGTAAATATATCCAAGTATCAAAAGTTTAGGAGGAAGTCAGAACTTTAAAAACTTAGATTCTTGATACTCAAAAGATTTGAATTTTAGGTGAAACAAATATATATCCAAAGGATTTTTAATACTCGAATTCAAATTTGAGTTTAAAGAATTTAAAAATACTTGAAATAAACGGTCCTTAAGTGTTTTTGGAGGGTTCAGGCAAAGTTTTGATTTGATTGATTGATGATTGGAAGAAGAGTTATTATTATTTTTTTTAGAGAGATTGAAAGAAAGTAAGAGGACCCTTTGGTATTGTTTATCTTTTTTTTTATGAGTTTATTTTGTTAGGACCATTGAATTAAAATCCAACGAATCTCAATACGTAGTCCATCAGTAGACAATTTTACTGTTCTCCACCAAAACTTTACTTTTTTTTTTAAACTTGTGTTTTTTAGATTTTTTGTTTTTTTTCCTTTTTATATTACTTAGTATTAGTCTATTTTTTTCTCTTTAATTTGTTCATATTTTTATCTTTACTATATATAGAAAAGTCAATCTATTTTACTGTTTATTTCAACCAAAATGTATTTTTTGGTCAAAACATACATTTTGATTCCCCACCTTTTTTAAACCTTTTTTTTCTTTTCTTTCATAAATATTTTATCTTTTTTATTTTTATCCTCCTTTTTTAAGTTTCTTCTTCTTTTTGCTGTTTCTTTTTTTTTTTTTTTGCTTTTCTTACCTAAATATTTTATTTTTATTTTTCATTTTTGCCATTCTTTTTAGCATTTCTCTTAAAATGTTTTATCTGAAATGTATGTCTTTGAAGTAATTTCTTTCATATAATTTATCTCTATTAAAATCATTACCCTCAAATATGTCCCTGCTTAAATTTTTCTCTCACAATTCTCTAAAATATATTTTATTTAATGTCAAATATGGTTTTCATGAATAATTTTTAATTCACCTAATTGCTCAATTGAAAAACTTTCTCTTAAATAATCAATCAATAAAGAAACTAATAGTTTTGCTATAATATTTATCTCATAAAATTTAAACTGCTACAATTGTTAATTCAAATCTTTAGTTTAAACGATGCATCTAAACAAATATTAAACTTGTTTAAATAAAAAAAATTCTAACAATTTGGTACACACCAGCATTCATATGCATGTGTCTTTGAACTAGTATGGAGAGAATGACTCTCTCTCTAACATCCCTCTTTTATTCTTTTTTTTTTTATCCGTTTCCCTCTAATCGTTCTCTATTCTATGCTACTCTATTCTTTTTTTTTTTTTCCTTTTTTTTAAAAATCATTTCTAATTTCCACAATTAACATATTAAAATATCTAACTTATTTTATTGGTAAAATATTATAGGGATTTATGAACTTTTTATATTTTGAGATTAATTTAATACCTATATTTGTTTTCTCTTTTAACATTCATGAGTCTTGACCTCATTTTGAAATGGGCATAATAAAAGAGGAGATTGTGAATAAATGAAGACAATAATTTTAGGAGTTCTACTTAATTTTTCAATTTTTTGAATTTATACATTTTTGAAGAATCTTTATAAATGCTATCTTTTAAGATTTACTTGTTATATGAATGATAGTGTAACATAAATTTTTCTAAGTATAACATAAATAAC
Source organism: Artocarpus hirsutus (assembly GCA_946598075.1). Lineage (NCBI taxonomy): Eukaryota > Viridiplantae > Streptophyta > Magnoliopsida > Rosales > Moraceae > Artocarpus > Artocarpus hirsutus. Next base: position 25,096 of record CAMOHE010049857.1, on the reverse strand, counting down.
ACTTTTTAAAAGTATGGTATAATATGTAATTTTCTCTAAATTTTATTCTTCATTATATCCCTTTAGCTTTGAAGCTTGGATCTTTCACTGCTCTCACGGTAGGTCTATGAACCCATAAAGTAATCCTTTAAAAGAAAATAAACGTTAAAAAAGGTCCTATTCTCTTAACTTAAAAATAGGTCAATGTGATGGGAATGAGAATTATTTTTCATCACATGGTAGACTGTAAGGTACTATTTTACCCCCAAACCTGTCCCACTATCATCCTCTGACAACCAGACAACTCAACTAACTCAAAAAATGAAAAAAAAAAAAAAAAAAAACTCCTTGCCACGAAATAGCTCTTGAAAATTTGTTACCCCTGTTTGGCGAAAACCACAATTTCAGTTATAAACAGTAAAAAATTCTCACATGCTATAGTAACAATAAAAAAATATGCTACAGTAAAAAGTTCTCACATGCTACAGTAAAAATGGTTCCCACTATTAGTTCTCACCACTCTTCCAAATAGTGTTTTAAAAATGATATTATGCTATCATATGAAACAACAAGCCGTTCGGATCAGCGCAGTGATAGGAAAATTGTGTTAAAGTTATAGGTGTTAGGTTCGATTTCTAAGGAGTTCCGAAATAGAGATTTTATTAGTAGGGTAGATATGGGAAGCATATAAGAGGATAAAATAAAAAAAAAATTAAAAACAACTTTCTACTAAGAAGCCTCACATGATTACATCGCACAATACAACCATAATTAATTTGTTTGTTGAAATAACTATAATTCAACTTAAAGACGGTGGGAAGCCACCACTCCTACAAAACCACCTTTTTTTTTGTTTTTGTTTTGTTTTTTGTTTTGTTTTTTGTTTTGTTTTGCAGTTTTCAACAAAGCAATATATGCTGAAATTTACAATAATCTATATCTATATCAATTAACTAGAAGAGCAATAAAAAAAATAAAAATAGAAAACCAAAATAAATGATCTAAAAAAATTAATATATTTATACACATGCGTTGCTTGACGCTGAAATTTCGCAAAAAACACGTTCTTGTCAATTGGATCAGTTATCTTTGGCTTAACGCCAAGCCTCTGATTCTTTGAGGTATTTATTGTATGTTATGCTAATATTGTATTCTCTCACTTCTTCTTCTTCTTCACTTCCTCTCTCTAGGTTTCTCGCTTTTAACCAGATTTTCTCTCCGACATTGTTGTGTACGTAGCCAGGTTTCAAGCTCGAAGTCCTCTACGGATCCGTTGGCGAAAGTCTTGGCGAGACAAAAATGGCGGAACAAAAAGAGTCGACTTCGATTCCACTGAGTCAAGCTGAAAATGGCGAACAAGATCCGGAGGATCCAGCCAAGTCCCCGCCAAACTCGCCTAATATGTCCACTCGTAAGGTCGTCCTTTTTCTTTCTTTTATCTCCCTGTCATTTCGCTTACTATTGTTATTATTGTCATTATTTTCAATTTTAAGAGTTTTTTCTTTGTTTATGTGGTTCTATTTAGTATTCCTTCAGTCAAATTGAGACATTTTGAAGAATGTGGGATTTTGCTGTTGCTGTTGTTGTTGTTTTTGTTGCTGGTATTTTTTTTTTCTTGTCTTGTGGTCTTGTTTCATTTAGTTCATTCAAATTGAGACATTTTGAACAATGTGGGATTTTGCGATTATTAATTTCAATTTTTTGTTTTGTGCTGTTATTTCCTTTTCTTCATTCAAATTGGGGCATTTCAAAAATTGTGGAATTTTGGGAATGGAAAATTTAAATAAAGAATTGAAGAATTATGTTAGGGTTCAGGAACTTGAAATTATTTCTGAAATGTGCAAGATTTTACGTATAAGGAATCGTGGATTGAATTTCAGGAGCAAATATTATTATAAAAAAACAGAATTAAGGGTTTTTATTCTAGATGTTTCTCGTTGCTGATTGTAGCATAGATTATTCGTTTAATGGGGGGCCTGTGGAGAGTGCTTATGGAGTGTGTGGGGTGTTATTGAGCAGAACTGAACGTAATGTCGCATCAGAAGAGGCGGAAAGTTGAGGAAAAAAGAGAAGAAGAAATTATACCCGTTGTTTTGGGAGACAAGGGTGTTTTTTTCTTATACAATTCTTGCTGGCAGACATTTGAACACGAAGAAAATAAGGTTTTACTATCATATTCAACTAAAAATATGGCATAATTTAAAAAGATTTGGTAACAGCGTGAGCATGATGCTTATCCCTGAAAATTCTGAATCATTTGTGATTTCTCCCTTTGGTTCTTGCTGAGCATTCTTGTTAGATGTATAAGTATATCTTGTTTTATGCAAGGTTTAAGGAAATAAAATTTCGATTCCAGAATTTTTCAACTGCTTTTTAAAATACTCTGAAAGGCCTACTCAAAGTTGTTTTTACAACAAAGGAGCCTTTATGGAAGGATTCAAACATGTGAGTGGTTTATCGAGGAGGAAAAGAAGTGACATGTGAGATCTCATAGTCATGGCTGCCACTTTGGAGCTTGGACTTTGAGATCTACTTTTTTCTTCCATGGAATTACAAAATTAATCTGTTTGGAGCAGTGCGGCATGCTTTAAGAAAAATAAACATAACTTACTTTTGTACTATCAAGCAAGAAAAGGTCTAGTTTAAACCAAGACTTTTTTTTTTTTGGAAGAGAAATTAAGACTTCTTACAATTAAGATATTGGTCCAAAAGCTTTACGATGCTTCTTGTTGAAGCTTTTTAACCCGACATTGCTGGAGAAGTTCCCAAGTTTATATAACCATATTCTCATTATTGTTACATTGATGTCCTTTTGTTTGCTTTTGTTTCCTTTCGTGATCTTCTTGTTCCTTTATGTACAGGCTTGCTGTTTTGTTCTCCAAAGTTGGGTGTCAAAGAAATTTATGACTGGATGGTAACATGCTTAGCTGTTTCTTGAGATATTATAATGTTTGACTAGCTTCTAATGATCTTCAAAAGTTAGTGTTTCTTGAAATTGTGATACTGCAGCGTAGTTCTGTTCCCAGTTGCAGTTACATTTTTCATTACCTGGTGGTTTATTGAGTTTGTCGATGGTTTCTTCAGTCCACTATATGAGCAGCTTGGCTTTGACATTTTTGGTAAGTCTTAAATGCATGATTGGAATTGGATCTTTAAGAACACTCGTAATAACTGTGCAAGACTTAATTCTGATGATCGTTTTTTGACATAGCTAACATTTGGACCTAACTAGCTAATTCTCAAGGTTGAAAGCCATGCTAAATTGGGTACATTTGCTTTAATTGAGATGCTGATGAAGGGATGAAGGTTTCAGACACAGTAAGAAAGATTATTCCATAACTTAGTAGACAACAGTAGTAGGTTTGTCACCCTGCAAACCATTTATTTTTAAACTACCGAAGTAGTTTGTTAAGCTTCCTGCATATGCAAGACGTAAGAAGGAAACTACATGTAAAAGCTAGAATCAATTTAATCAAGAAAACACACTGGTCTAGAGTACCATTCTGAGGAAGTTTTTTTAAGTTTGCTTCCAATACATCTGACCCATAGCAATTGTTGATATTCAATTTAAAGGAGTATACATCTTCAGTAAAGCTCTTATTGCTTGAAGTTCTTCTTGACAAAACAGTTGAAGTCATTAAGTTGATGGATTGAGAGTTCTTACAAAAGAAAAATTGAGTGAACCTACTGAAATTGATAAAGGAAGCTGGAAATAACATTTATTATTGGGATTTAAAGCATACACTTTATATAAAATGTGAAGAACTATTATTAAGAGTCTGTGCAGCAGCGGAATTCAGGATCCTTGACTGTATTAGGTTGTATTTGCCGATTTGTTGGTCTTTTGAAATTAAGACTTGAGACGATACGATAATTTGTAACAACATGATTTTATTTCGAGGAAAGGGTGCGGTAAGGTTTTCCCTTGTTAGTCACATTAGTTGGTGGTGCTAATATATTAACTAGTAGTGAATGCCTTTTCCTTGCGTTTTATGATTTGTGAATCGTGCTTCTTCCTTTACATTCCGTGTTTCAACCGCGACTGGCATATCATATAGAGAGGACTCGTCTACTTAAAATGTTTTTTGGCTTGATTGTTGTCGATTCATATATGATATAACACTTTGATAAGAGCTTTTTGATTTTTTCTTATATTCTGTTTTGGTATTGCATGTCAAAATGCTTGGTTTGTACCCTCAAACTTAACCATTTACTTGTCCTCAAGCAAAATACAATAAAAACAACAAAAACTAAACCAACAATAAAACGAAAGAAAACTAAATGCGAGTTCTGTATCCATGTGATAGCTAGTCAAACATCTCAAGATAGCTAGCCAAACATCTCAAAAACCACAAAATGCTTCAAAGGTTAAATAATTTCAACAATAAACACAGATTTCACTCTATTCATAGCACCCTCTAAGTATAAGTGTATGCTAAATCACTCTCGTTTTACAAATTGAACCCCATATAGACTTGTGTGATTAGAAGGATCGTGAAAAATCTCTAGATAGTGGAATTCGAAACTACCATAAGCTTATTGTTTGTGTCACTCTCCATTGATGTAGTTAGTGTGTCATCAAAGATCAAAGATCTTTAGGGCTTGTAATGTAAGGCTAATGGTGAGAGGTAGGTAAGAATGGATCATTTTTGGCTCGGATCATCCTAGACATATAATACACCTTGGACCTTGCATGAATGAATGAAAACTCACATACCGACTCCCAACTTGATCATTACTCTATTATCAATCATTCCCACAAAACTTGACCCACAAGTATCTGCGAACGCTTAAAACAAGAAATTTACAAGAATTTATTCTCTTTTTGTTCCTTTTTTTTTTCATTCATTTTTCTTTTCAATTTTTTAAATGACACTCCCCCAAACTTAATTGGTTTGTACCCTCAAATTTAAACATTTGCTTGTCCTCAAGCAAAATACAATAAAAACAACAAAAACTAAACCAACAATAAAACGAAAGAAAACTAAACGCGAGTTTTGTGTCCATGTGATAGCTAGTGAAACATCTCAAGATAGGTTACGTGAATTCACATCACTTTTATGTTTACTCTCAACAATTAATCTTTAAATTCAAGCAACAATGCAAACATGCCTGTAGGTGATAGGTTACGTGAAAGGAATTTGTGAAATGGCTAGGTTAAGCTTATGTAGGTGATGAAAGAAATAGGTCAAATGGGCTCAATGGGGGAAGTTAGTGGTGGAGTTTATAAAGGTTGGGTTCAAAGGCTCAAACGGTCCAAAAAATGCCTCAATCATCTTTTCAATGACACCTAACTTAGGATTTCGCCTCAAGATCTACTAAAATGGGTTCTAAAGTTCATGAGATATGAACGCCTATCTAATCACATAAGTGTTCTCCAAAAGCTCAAAATTTTAAGTGATCATGATTTTTTGTGCTCAAGTTTAAAGGGTCAAAAATGAAGTGAAATGATGCAAGTCAAGCACATAGACACCTCAAAGAATCACATTTTCAAAGACCTAAAAGAATAATTTATAGCTTACATCACAATCAAACTCTAGTTTTCCAATTTCTCAAGACTCACACTTTATTCAAACAAGTAAAAAAAAAAAAAAAACACACACTAAACAAACTAAACAAGAGCTACCAAACATGAGTGATGGAAGGACAATCATGATAATCAACAAAAAATTCAAAAAAATTTAAGACAAAAACCCAACATGTGATCAACAAAGTGTTCCCTCCCCCAAACGTAAACTAAACACTGCCCTCAATGTTTTTAGCAATAATTTAGCAACAATAAATTAAACTAAGAAATACAAATAAGAAAATATCAAAGAAACACTAAAATAACTTTCCGGATACAACCAAACCACAAATACAATTCACATCACTTTTATGTTTACTCTCAACAATTAATCTTTAAATTCAAGCAACGATGCAAACATGCCTATGAGTGATAGGTTAAATGAAAGGAATTCATGAAATGGCTGGGTTAAGCTTGTGTGGGTGATGAAAAAAAAAGATCAAATAGGCTCAATGGGGGAAGTTAGCGGTGGAGTTTATAAAGGTTGGCTTCAAAGGCTCAAACGGTAAATGCCTCAATCATCCCTCCAATGACACCTAACTTAGGATCTCGCCTCAAGATCCACTAAAATGGGTTTTAAAGTTCATGAGATATCAATGCCTCTCTAATGCACATAAGTGTTCTCCAAAAGCGCAAAATTTTAAGTGATCATAATTTTTTGTGCTCAAGTATAAAGGGTCAAAAATAAAGTGAAACTATGCAAGTCAAGCACGTAGGCACCTCAATGAATCACATTTTCAAAGACCTAAGAGAACTATTTATAGCTTACATTACAATCAAATTATAGTTATCCAATTTCTCAAGACTCACACTTTAATCAAACAAGTAAAAAAAAACACTAAACAAACTAAACAAGAGCTACCGAACATGAGTGATGGAAGGACAATCGTGATAATCAACAAAAAATTCAAAAAAATTTTATACAAAAACCCAACATGTGATAAACAAAGTGTTCCCTCCCCCAAACTTAAACTAAACATTGTCCTCAATGTTTTAAGCAACAATAGAGCAACAGTCGAGAATATAAACCCAGGGGTTTCTAGCCCAATTTTTGAGTTTCGTGCATCAAGTTGTTTTCCACCGAAACTCAGGTTCTTAAGCTCTCAATTAATTCAACACCTACCAAAACACGCAAAGTTTAAACATTAATGTAAAATTTTGAAATAAACTAAAATACAAACACAAACACAAACAAAAACAAAAATAGAAAGAGAATAAAGATAGAAGCTTGGGTGCTTCCCAAGAATGCTTGATTTAAAGTCGTTGGCTTGACTTTTGGAGAAATGCTTGTTAAAGAGTGGCTTCCGCCCATAGTAGGTGTTCTATATAGTAGGTGTCATAGAACATAAAAACAAGTCTTGATCGTGGACAAGTTTGGTATGATTTGGATTTCGGCTCGTAATCTCAACAAAATTTGGCTTCGGAGGATAGGCTTTGTAGGGATGAAGGGACGTTGCTAGCGGAGGTGGAGGAGGTGTTGACCAAAAAGGGTCTTCGTAGATGTAATCTTCGATGGGCACAGTTGATTCAATAATTTGGACATGTGGGATTCTTTCTTCTTGTAATTCATCTTGAAGGTCAAAGTCTTGGGTCTCATTGTCACTTAAAGATTCTTGTTAATGAATCTTTAAGTCCTCCTTACTTGCAAGCTCTACGCTTGGTTTCACCTCAAACGTTATAGGTACACCATCTCTTCGCAACTCGGCAAACGTACAAGCCAATTGCCGAACTTGTTCTTGTAACCCATGAAGTTGAGAGGATTAGGCGATTGACAATTGCTTAGCATTGCTCCTCAAATGATTGATCGTTGTTGTCAATTGAGTCAACACCCCTTCAAGTGCGAAATTGTCTCAGAGGTAAGGTGTCAAATTGCGGCTCCATCAAGTTAGAATTTGGAGGGGGGGGAGGGGGCATAAATGACACTCCCCCAAACTTATTTGGTTCTACATATTGTGGGGGAGGGAGGCATAAATGAAACGAAGAAATACAGATAAGAAAATATCAAAGAAACACTAAAAGTAACTTTACGGATACAACCAAACCACAAATACAATTCATATCACTTTTATGTTTACTCTCAACAATTAATTTTTAAATTCAAGGCAACGATGCAAACATGCCTATAAATGATAGGTTAAGCGAAAGGAATTCTGAAATGGCTAGGTTAAGCTTATGTGGGTGATGAAAGAAATAGGTCAAATAGGCTCAATGGGGGCAATTAGTTGTGGAGTTTATAAAGGTTGGCTTCAAAGACTCAAACGGTCTAAAAAATGTCTCAATCATCTCTTCAATGACACCTAACTTAGGATTTCGCCTTGATATCCACCCTATCTAATGCACGTAAGTGTTCTCCCAAAACTCAAAATTTTAACTGGTCATGATTTTTATTGCTCAAGTGTAAAGGGTAAAAAATGAAGTCAAACGATGCAAGTTAGGCATATAGACATCTTAATGAATCACATTTTCAAAGATCTAACAGAACAATTTGTAGCTTACATCACAATTAAATTCTAGGTATCCAATTTCTCAAGAACCACACTTTATTCAAACAAGTAAAGAAAACACAAAAAAAAAAAAAAACAAAGGACTAAACAAGCTAAACAAGAGGTATCAAACATGAGTGATGGAAGGACAATCATGATAATCAACAAACAATTCGAAAAATTTAAGGCAAAAACCTAACATGTCATCAACAAAGTGTTTAAACTAAATATTGTCCTCAATATTTTTAGCAACAAGAGAGCAATGGTAGAGAATAGATACTCGGGGTTTTCTAGCTCGATTTTTGAGTTTCGTCCATCTTCTCAAGTGTTTTTCCACCAAAACTCAAGTTCTTAAGCTCTCGATCATTTCAACACCTATCAAAACATAAAAAGTTCAAACATTAATGTAAAATTTTGAAATAAACACAAACAAAAACACAAACTCAAACACAAACAAAAACAAAAATAGAAAGAGGGTAAAGATAGAAAGCTTGGGGTGCTTCCCAAGAGCACTTGATTTAAAGTTAGCTTGACTTTTGGAGAAATACTTGTCAAAGAGTGGTTTCTGCCCATAGTAGGCGTCATAGAACACTAAAAACAAGTCTTGATCGCAGACGCCTTTGGATTTCGGCTCGTAATCTCAACAAAATCCGTCTTCGGAGGATAGGCTTGGTAGGGATGAAGGGACATTGCTAGCGGAGGTGGATGAGGTATTGGCGAAAAAGGGTCTTCGTAGATGTAATCTTCGATGGGCACGGTTGGCTCAATAGTTTGGACACTTGAGACTCTTTCTTCTTGTAATTCCTCTTGAAGGTCAAAGTCTTGGGTCTCATCGTCACTTAAAGGTTCTTGTTAAAAAGTCTTTAAGTCCTCCTTACTCGTGAGATCTACGCATGGTTTCACCTCAAACGTAATAGGCACACTTATCTTTTCGCAACTCAGCAAACATACAAGCCAATTGCCCAACTTGTTCTTGTAAGCCGTGAAGTTGAGAAGATTGGGCGATTGACAATTGCTTGGCTTTTTTCTCAAGTGATTGATCGCTGTTGTCAATTGAGTCAACAGTGTTTCCAGTGCAAAATCGTTGTAAGGTAAGGTGTCAACTTGCAGCTCTTGCAAGTTAGAATTGCTCTCCCAACCGTAGTTGCTCATTGAACAATTTATCTCCTCGTAGTTGTACTTCGCCATCTCTTCCAACAAGTGATAGTCTTCGTTGGCAAATTGGTGGTAAGAAATAGATGGTACCACTTCTCATTTCTACCCAACTTCGTGCTATGCCGCTCAACCTATCAAGGAAGACTTGAAGTTGAACCTCCTTGAAAAACCCATGATTTGGGAAGTTGATGAGCAAGTTCTTGTATCACCACCAAGCACCTTGAAAAGGCTTTGAATCTTGTTGAGCAAATCTTAAAAATACTTGTCAATCAACCATCTCTAAGTACCTTGCACAAAAACTCAAAAACAAAAATTAAAATCAAGAAAGCAAAAATAAAAGCAAATAAAAATTTCCAAGCTAACATAATCATAAATAAAAGAAAAGAAATGCCTAAATTAAAACCTAATTGCTTCGTTGTAATATTAGCCAAGTTTCTAAAATTTTCAATCCCCAACAATGGCGTCAAAAACTCATCAAGGCTTGCGCCTAAACCCACAAGCGCACGGGGTCAAGTTTTGGTATAGGATTGGTGAGTTAAGGGTTGTCGTCTCCCACGAGCATAGAAATCTAAAAACTAGCTGATTACCAAAATTACAATAATCGAGCTTTATTTAAGCAATTGGATTTTAAAGCAAACTAAATTAAAAGAAAATAAAACTAATAAGACTAATCCAATAAACCATAAACAAAAGAAATAATTTACAATATGGATAATCTATGTGATAATGTGTCCAAGGACTTGATTTAGCTTAATTTTTCCTATGCTCTTTCTGTTTTATGATTATTAACTTCATTCCATCCAATTCATTAATCTAGGGCCCTAAGATTACCTCATTACCTCTTCCTAGCGTCAAATAAGATTGTATGCATCAATACCCAAATTGATATCCCTATCTAACTTGTTTACCTACACATTCATTAAGCTCAACCATTAATTGATCATCTAGGTGTTCAAGGCCCTCTGGGTCTTAAACAACAACAAAGACTATGTTTTCCAAGTAACAATAAATGAGTCAATCTTTCCAGGGCATTGAAATTCATAAATCAAATCAACTAATTCATTGGCCAAACAAACTAGAAGCATTAAGCATAGAAAAATATAAATGAATTGAAATGGAAATTACATTAACAATCAACAAAGTAATCCAAATATAATCCAAATCAAACTATCAAGCTTTAGAATAGGAAGTCTAAGCAAACGTAGACAAATCCATTGCTAATCTCTTCCTGAAATCCATAAAAGTGAATATATTTAACACAAATATAAATACAAATTTCAATTAAGATTTGGGGAGAGAGAAAGGAAGAAGAAACTTTTTTTGGAGATGAAATTTAAGTATTGAATCCTCCAAGAATCCATCAAAATCCTCTAAGAATCTTCAACTTCAAGCTCTTCTCTCCTTGGAATTTTGGCTCTTACTCGTGGGTTTCTTTCCCTAATTCTCCACAGTAGGGTTTGTAGCTTAAGAGTATATATAGAGCTCCAAAAAGGATGATTTCTAGCCATTGGTTCGCTAAAAAGGGGCAAATTTTGCCATCAGGATGAAGGGATAAGCAGCTGTGGAGAAAACTGCACGGCCGTGCACGTTGCACAAGTCAGCACGCTCGCGCGGCTGTGGAGAAAAGTAGCACGCGGCCGCGCACTCAACTGGGTGCTGTACCACCCTTTTTGTTGCTGCGGTGCCTAGATTCTGTCCTAGCTGCACAAATGGGCGCTGTTTAGGCATCTTTTCACTCTAAAATGATGCTAAAAATTCCTCTAAGTCCAATTTTATTTTTTTTTACAAAATAACACCAAAAACATCAAAATAACACAAAAACTTGAGGATTTTCACAATATTTAAGCTTAAAAAGTTATTGATTTATGAGTAAAATACTCACTAATTAGTTTGTTAATGCAGGACTTGGATTTGTCACATCTCTTCTCTTTGTATTCCTTGTTGGTGTTTTTGTTTCATCATGGATGGGTGCTGCTGTTTTCTCACTTGGAGAATGGTTTATAAAGAGAATGCCCTTCGTTAAGCATATATATTCAGCATCCAAACAAATAAGTGCTGCAATTTCTCCTGGTAAATATTCTTATTTCCGAATTTGATTGGTGGCTTAATACGTGATATTGGCTGGAGAGATTTTAAAAATTCAAGAGTATTTCTATGCATGTTTTCCACCCTGGGTACTTACAGGCTATTGTATTTAGTGTGGGAGATTTAAAGGCTGCTGCATCTAATGAAGTCAAAAGTACTCGACGAGTTTTCCTCAGTAGCGAACTCAGAATTTCCAGGTTTTCACAGTTGAAAATTCAAACTAGCTACCTCCTGTCTCCTCGAGGACTTGGTTGATCTAGTTATTTTTTAAAATAACGAACTTTGGGGAATGGAGATCTGCATCATATCAGATGAAAATTTTGGAGAGAAGTTGCTTAGGCTAGATATTTTCGTGAACAATAGTCCACCATCCATTTCCATTTGTATGCATATAAGTTTTAAAAATATGATTTTGTTGGTGGAATATAGAAGTCCTGTGTAGAATGTTCGCCCTAGTCTTTTTTCTAATCAATTTTTCATCTTCAATTTTAATATTGGTTTGACATGTGGATGCCAACGTAATGCTTTACCTTCTAGAAAATTTAATTGTGTATATTCTAAACCCACACTATTCCTAATTTTCATTGCAGACCAAAACACCACAGCTTTCAAAGAAGTTGCAATTATTCGTCACCCAAGAGTCGGTGAATATGCTTTTGGTTTTATAACATCCACTGTCACTCTACAGGTAATAGTTTTTTCGCCTTTCTTGTTTGTTTTGCGCCCTCTTTGTTGATGATGGTTATGAATTTCAATCCTTCTAGTCCTTGTTTATGGTATTTTATATTCCCACGCATTGCTTATTCCAACTTTTGGTTGATAATTTATGCACATTAATCACATTTTCTTATTGAAAAAGAAGAAAGAAAAGATGCAATTTGATTATTTCATATTCCAAGTATTCAAAAGTTGCTTACATTTTTATTGAGCCTTCGATTGTTCCATTTGTATGGTTACTTGGATAACAACTTAGGTTGATGTTCAAGTACTAAGCAAATAATGGTGTGGAAAACTAAAAGAAGTCCTTATCTACGAGATCGGAAAAAGTTCTTACCAAAGGGGAACAGGGAATAAAGAAATTTATTGTTTGAGGAAAAAAATTTCCAATTAGATGGGTTAACAGTGTCACCCAAGAAATATTAATATGTTGAATAGGTATACAAAGATAAATCCGGATACAATGGTAGGGTGGGATGATGGCAAACAATTGAAAAGAAAGCTGCCTTTTCTTATCAAGGCATGTAGATGAATTTCAAGAATCAAGGCTCATGCACTTGTTGCAGTACAATAATTACATGCAAGACCAAACTACTAGCAACTCTGGTACCTGCTGTGACAAATGAAAAGTTCGTTTGATGTGACATTTTTCCGAGATGGTAACATGCATATTAAAGTTAGTTTAAGGTGGTAAATGATATTTTTCAATGTGTGGATTTCATGTGATGAATCATTTTAAGCAAGAAGCATGTTGTGCAGGGTTGTTGAGTTCTTTTAACAGAAATTATATTTGCTCTTTCAATGGTCTTCCTGCAGAAGGATGATGAAGATGAAGAGTTATGTAGTGTTTTTATTCCAACGAATCATCTATACATTGGTGATATAGTCCTTGTCAACTCCAAAGAGATCATAAGACCAAATCTATCTATCCGAGAAGGCATAGGTATGTCTGCTGCTTTTAGCGCAATAATTTTCCATTTCTAAGTTATTTAAGTTATAAACCATATAACGATTCATAGTATAGATCCTTTTGTGCGAATTAATTGCTTCAGGATCTTGAACCTAAACTAAATCTCACACTTTCTTGTAAACTTGTAGTTAGCTAGTTTTGGCAGCCTGCTCTAGTGGATTCTTAGCATTCTAGTCGTTGGTTTTGCTTTTAACGTCTGCTACCGCCAAGCTCAAAATTGTTGTTATAAATTTAAAGTTGATGATTAACATGGATTCTCAATGTTTTGTGGTGTGCGAGAATGTTTTTCAGTGGATTTTGACTCAACTTTTTGTGAAAAAAACCACCTGACAATATTATCCTTTGCAGCAGGTTTATAATTCTCCACATTGTTTATCAAAACTAATGTGTATTGGCAATGTGGAAAACGAAAATATGAAAATTGCTGTTATTAAAGCATTCAAAGATGTATCTTCATCACATGTTTCTTACATTATGTTAATCATGGGCTGTGACGCAGAGATTATTGTTTCCGGGGGTATGACAATGCCACAAGTTATTTCTCCTTTACAGAGGGTTTCTCAACAGAATCAAATAATTCCTTTGAGCAGAATGATGTGATGGTGCAAAAATTGAAGCATTTTTTCAGGTTATTTTTGAAGGTGCTTATATACTTATATGTTATCATCTGAGTGTTCTCTAGTCAGAGGAGTGATTGAAAATTAGGTTGATTGTCTATAGCCTAGGCTAAAAGATCCGTTTGTGCCGCTATCTATTCAATTTATACTCTGTATTTTCTGTGTTTTTAACTTCTATTTTGTTAGGATTTCGGGAAATTGGTGGCATCTAAAGTTTACTTTGTTAGCGAATTTGTATATTATGATTATGATAAATAGTAGCTCAAGTGTTTCTTTTCTTTATACAATAAAAATATGGTACGATAAAAATTCTACTGATATATTGATTCTTCTTTTCTCTATTTCGTCGGTCCTAATTTCCATACATTTAGTGATGACTGCGTGTGAGAAATCAAAAGATCTAGTTTCCGTTATTTGAGAGAATAAGAAAACGAGAAGGCATTGGTGGAATTACTGCTATGTTTAGTTACCAAAAATCAATCCTTTTTGCTACCATTTTTTTTTCCCAATTTTTCTTCTATTTTTGCTAGGAAGACATGGGTAGAATTTCTGTTCAGGTTGACCTGCAGATATATATTCATTAATACGGATTTTTATTTTTTATTTTGAAAATTTAGCTGATTAATTTTGTTGGAATAAAAAAAAAATCTTAGCATTTTTAATATGTTATTCTAGAATTGAGAGGGTGGGGTGCGGAAGAAGTTGCAAATATCTAAAGTTAAAAGGATGGGTTAGGAAAAAAGTCAAACTAACGTTACATGTTACGTTATATTTTTAAAAAATGTGGTTATTTACGCCACATTTAAAAAGTTACGTGACATCATCATTTATATTATATGTTTAACTTGTGTCACACTTAAACACATAAAACATCTATAAATAAAATAAGTTTTAAAAGATAGCACTTATATAAATTTCTTTTTTGTCTTGATAAATTTTCCTTTTCACCTTTATAGAAAACTCAAAGTAAATCCAATAGTTTGCAAATCTTTGTTGTGAAAGACTAAACTAATCTTATTGTGAGATATTAGTAGTTTAGTTAAGTAGGATTTGGAAAAATATTTAGAATTTTCTATACCTACTTGAAATACTCTAGCTACTCAAAATTAGTATAGGAAAATATAGGAAGAAATTATTATAATTGGCCATTTTATAAGTAGTTTAGGTCGTTACAAATTATTTGGGAATTAATTATATGTCCCCTTAATTTTTGGCCATGGTGACAATGTACAATCCCCCGAATTTCAAAGCATACTGTTCACTCCCTTCCAATCCTAGAATTGTAATAAATTTGCTCTCTATGTTTGTTTTAAAGATGGAATTGCTCCGTTTACTAAATAAAAATAAAACTTTTGTAAAAACAAAGTAGGTTTGTTCAACAAAAAAATAAAAAAATAAAAAAAAAAAATTAATGTCTAGTACAACTGAGCAACTCCTCCACACCCTGCACTCGGCATCGCAGTGCCCCCCCTTGAACCATGCTCTCACAGTACATGCTTGTCTCGCTTTTCTCAATATCTATATGATGCTACTCCCTAGATATCAATGTAGCGGCCCCTCCCAGCGACATTGTTGTGGGAGCAACCCCTTTTCCTCCGCTATGTCGTGCGTTCGTGTCTTCCTTAGGATTGGGCCAATTAGAAAAATATAATTTTTGGATATTGTTTTTCAATTTTATCACTTCTATAAGAAAGTTGGAAACATATTACCTCCAAAAAATATAAAAAAACATTATTGTTTTCAAGTATTTTAAGTTAGGATTAGGTACATATGCATTACTTGAGGGTATTTTACCCTTTTTAGTTAGAAAAATCGTATGGATCAAAAGGAGCAAAAAAATTTGTAGAACACAATAGAGATAATAAAAAAGTGGTATATCACCTAATTTACTCTTAGGGGTCATGCAAACAAGGAATGAATTAAGTGGTATACCACTTTTTTACTTTCACAATTGTGTTATACTATTTATTTTTTATTCCTTTGATTTAACTATATCTCTTAAGAAGACCAAAATATCCTTATATTCTTAGATATCACTTATTTGTTTTGTTCTAATCTAAAATACTTATGATCAGTTATGTCTTTCTACTCTTTAAAAGTGGTATATTTTAAACTTTTTTATAAAAGTAAAAAGATTGAAAAACAATATTATTAAAGTGATATATCTCCGATTGAGCCTGCAAACAAGGTCAAACGGCCCAATCAAACCCAAACCCTAGGTGTTGGAATTGGTGCTTATATAGCATAGTCTAAATTCCACATAGCCATAATAAGATATAAAGTATTGCATAATTAATAAAATAAATTCCTTTTATTCTTTTATATGTATATCTTGTTGAATACACACACACACACACACACACACACACACACACATGTAAATATCATAAAAGTACATAATCATGTATACAAAATGTTCATAATACAAAGGATATGATTATGTGTACTAAGTATAAACTATGGTTTACAATCAATATATAAAGCTGGACACGTTATCTTGCTTAAGATTATGATGTCGTCTATCCCTAGCTTGGTGGAATGATCTTATCTAGATTATAGTAATGTGATGATTACAAAATAGAGATATCAGTGTGTTTCGAACACGTTAAACCTGGACCAAGATAGAATTTAAGTTCTTGTGTGCTTTTGTAACAAGAAATTAGAATTCTATCAATTTGATCATTTTATGGATCTTACCTCAATCCTGAGGTGATTAATGTACTCACATCTATATACTATGTCTTTTGATTGCCAATGAGTGAGATCTGTAACACCCATGATCAATAACTCAATATATTAGAGGCATACTAATATAGATAACTGGGAACACTATTTACATATATGGAATCCACAGCTCCTACTTGATAGGTTGATGAGATATTATTCTCGTGAGTAAGTTCTGGAGCTTTGGTAAAGAGTACTCGCTATTCGATACAGGATATCAAAAATTACCCAAATCCTTATTTATGATTTGTTCATAAATAAGTCATCCATTTGAGAATTAACAGAACTCATGGACAAAGATAAAATTAGAGAGGTTATACGAAAATCTATAAACCTAGCTCTAATTATGAATGTTATTGTGGAGGGTATTATCACATGAAAAATGATTATATCAATGGATGACCTTGTTGACAACATTTATGTTTACGGTTCCATATAATTCTGTATGTAATTTAAGAGTGCAATCTTGGTTTTCGATAGTGGCGCAAATTAGAGTTAATAATTATTATTAATTTAATTATGAGATAATTAAATTATAAATAATTATTGGAGATTATATTATATGTCCATTGGATGTCCTTGCTAGTTCTATAATATTCTTTCATATGGGTCAATGAAAATTTTCTTGAATTAATTTTGTCAACAGGGGCAAAATTGTAGTTTCACACAGCAGTCCACTAGGACTGTGTGTGGCGCCACACAGTAGAACCCTAAGAGTCTAAGTGGGACCACATCTGTGGTTTTAAGTGTCCAATAGATCACATGGTATTCATGTAATCTATTTATTATCTTGTAACAGATAAAAATCTTTTTCAAGAATTGAAATAGATTTTGTAGATATTATTTGAATAATGAGATAATTTAAATGATTGAAAAAATCATGAAAAATATTTATTTTAAAGTTAAAATAAATAAATAAAATAGTAGTTTGAACTAGAATCAAATTTTGAAAAGATACTAGATTGATATAGAATTAGACAATTGGAGGTGGTTATGACAAATGTCATGCCACCATTTGAAGTTGTAGATCACGCCTACCACATTTGGAGTTGGTGTGATCCACTCAAAATCTTAATGAGATTATGTTTCAACTTCCAAGCTTCTGTGTGCCTATATATAGACCTTGGAGGTTCTATTTTCAGTAGATTTTTCTCTAGTCTCCATCTTGTGTTCTTTGAGTTCTCGCTTTTAGAGTTTAAAGAATCTCTACTGAAAAAAGGTTGGAAAGAAATTATCCAGGAGATCTCACTAGTGCCCATATACTAGTTGATCCAAGGAGAAGAGAATAGTGAGGAAGATCTAAAGGTTTTGAAACGCTTGATTATCCAAAGCTATTGTCAAACCCGTAAGTTTATGTTTTATTCAATTATTGCATATAGCATCATGAGCACGATCTTGAAAGTTTTTGGAAAATTTAAATTCTATTCCGCTATGTTTTACATGATTTTTAAGCCCACAACCCAACAATTGTATCAGAGCCGACTCATGATCATGTTATGCACAATAATTGTCTCCTTCGATCTCCTTCTTTAATACACATGTGATGTATACGTGATGTTTTAGCATGCTAATTGTATTTAAAGAGTTGGAACTTAAGGTTTTATATGTGTTTATGAATATGCATGAGATGTATGATTTCTAATGTTATTTATTTTATGTTTATGTAAATTATTATTTATATCAAGGGTTGATATTTATTTTAATTATATCAGCTATAGTTTCTTAGATATTTAATTGTATTTTTATGATCGGGCGTATTTGCTAGAAAGGCGTTCTATCATCACCGTAATTTCCCTACTAGTTGTTTATTGCTTTCATAAAAATTTTTATAAGTTGGAAACAAGATAGGATTTTTATATGTAATTTTCTCTTAAGGATGGAAGCACATGAAGTCTCAAGATGATGAAGAATTCTAGATATGATTAATTTTAATTATTTCTAATTTTAGCAATGTTGTGGCTCTAGTTTGATTTCTTGTTTGACAAGAAGACAAACTAGGGTTTCTTGTTAAACCTAAGGAACCATCGGCCACACCCTTAGGTGTAGCTGGTGACGGGTATGTGCACCACAAAGCTCACAGCGAATAGACCCTAGGGGGCAAGGCTCGACATCGCTGAGCCCGCCTGGTAGCGCATGCCAAGGCCACGCAAGGCCCGTCCCAAAATCGAGCCTAGAGTAGGCTATTGGCTTGCGTGCCTTGCGCGTTAGGGACTGCTCCGTTCCCTTTGGCCATGGCCCTGGTTACTGCGGCTTCTCGTATCTGCCTCTCAACTGCCACGTGTGGTGGTCTGAAATGTTCCACCACCACCATGGGTGCTTCAAATTTTAAAAATTTTAAAAATTGTTTTAAATTGATGAAATATCAATTTATGGTATTTTTAAATAAATTGATGATTCAAATTATCGATATTAGATCTTAGAGATTTAAATTGGATCTTAAAAATATTTAAAATCTAATTTGGATTTTAAATAATTTAATTAACTTAACCTACGTTAATGAGAGGAGTTTAATAAATTGATAAATATCATTAATTATTAGCTTTCTTGTTAATTAAAACAAAATAGTGTTTTTGAAAGAGTTTCAAAAATGGAATGACTTAATTAGAATGAAAATTAAAATTAAAGATTAATGAAATTAAAGTATTAAAAGAGTTTTATTACTTGGGAAATTTCACCAATGCTTGTGAGAGTGCAAAGGGATCAAATACAACAAGAGGAAGACTACAATAAAGAAAGAAGGTGACTTGGAGATCATCAAAGTTTTCTTTTGGATTCTTTCTAGGTGGAACCATACTATTACGGTTGCAATCATTTTTGCGCATTTTTGTTATGTTTGCTAACATGTTTGTTATGCCATGATTGCCATACTCATAGCATGTCATTTAGGATAGTAAGTGCCACATATAATAACATGTTCATACATCACGTAGTTTTAGGAATCTAATGAGATTAGTTGTTTTAAAACTGTGATTAAATTTTTTTAAGAGTTAGAATAAAATTTAGGAAACCTAACTTACAACAAATTGGGTGAGCCTTTTGTGTGAGAATCTCAAGGTCTCCATTGTTGGTATAAAAAGAGTGATGAGTGAACAATTCCCTACAAGAGCTATGTTTGCCAAGCTCATCTACCTCCCTAAAAGATAATTTCCCTAACTAGTTATTAACTTACAACTTACTGACTCTACGACGGTACTTAATAGGTGAAAATCACTAGGGTATGAAACAATGTTTGTACACTCAATAGGAACCTAATAGTATACTTGTAGAATGAGTTTTTGCTGACTAAGGTTATAGACAAAAGATGCGGTAGTTGACTTAACTGTATGTGAGATATTAGGTGGCTAAGTTCAACTAGGAATGACCTAGCATGGTTAGTGGGTTACGCAAATTACTAATAGTGATCTGTATACCCATGGATGCTGGTGTTGACCATTGTGGTGATGTATTTTCTTAGGTTTCATACATCCATGTATTTCTGCAATGTCTGCTTTATATGCATTATAATAAATTATTAGTGTTTCATATGATATTAGCAAATTTATTAGTTCTGTCTATTGGCCTATAATCCATTGCCTTTATTATTGACTAAAAACACTTTGGTCGGCGATAATTTTGTGGACAAGAAACATGCACTCTTAACCGTGCTTACTGGTGAGAAACACATTTTTATGTTTCATGAGGAATGTCCACCAAATCCAGGACCTAGAGCTTTCCAAAGTGAAATAGACTATTATAATCAATGGTTGTATTCGAATAACGTTGCATGGCACTATATCTTGGTGTCCTTTTTGCCAGATTTGTTCCTTGTCTTCGAACCAAACAAAGATGCCCTTGAGATGATGGAAGCACTTTATGGATCTAGTAACATCAAAGCTAGGCGAGACGTAATTGAAACCATACTAGATTGTAAAATGGCACCTATATCATCGGTGGAGAATCATGTGATGAAAGTCCTGCAATTGATGAATGCAGCAACATATCATGGAGCTATGATCAATGATGCCATGACTGTTAGCATGATTTCAGGATCATTGCCTATCATCTTCAGGGAATTCAAGATAAGCTATATCATGAATATGAAGGATGAAAACTGTAACGCCCACCTAATTTTATGTAACGGATTATGCTATGATAAATAACGATGTTAAATGTTATAATTATGATATGTGTTATGATATTTGATAGAGGGTACTAACCATTTTATTCTAAGTGTTATGATAGGTGACGCTCGCGTGGAATTGATGTGCTCAAATGTTCATGTCATTAATGTTATATGTTTAATTTTTTTTATTGATAATTTAATGTTATGAATGATTTTTGTATTCAAGGGTAGATCGACAGGCCGGACCATTCAGTTCGACAGGCCGAAATGAATTCCTCAGAACGGCAAGCCGATGAGATATCATCGGTAGGCCGGACTATGATGATGATGATGATGATGATGATGATGATGTTCATGAAATGTTTTTAATTGTGAGAATTATAATGTACTTACTAAGCATTGGCTTATTTAAGTTTTTCATCATGTTGTAGATAAGGGTAAGAAAGTTATGGAGTAGGCGGAGGACACTGACAGGCGTGTGAGCTAATGAAGATAGTTTGCAAATGGAAGAACGCCAAGGAAAGAAATTTTAATGAAATATTCTATGATTTTTTATTTGAGTATGTTTATAATTTAAGAATAATTTTTATAAATTTTGTGAATGTTTGTTTACTGTATTTTTATAAATTTTTCTTCCGCATTTGAAGCTTTAAAACTTATTATCAAATTTTTTTTTAAGTTCGGCCTGCCAACCATACTGGTCGGACTGCCGAAGATTTTCAATCGGCCTGCCGGTTGCCAAGCATCGGCCTGCCGATCTTGTTGATTTTAAAACCCCATTTTGTAAAGCCTCGGACGGCCAGCCGATGGGTAACCTTCGGCCTGCCGAAATTAAAAGTTCGGCCTGCCGGCCGAACTGTGTTCAAAGAATTTTATTTTGTTTTCAAAGGTTAATTTAATTTTCAATGATATTAGCAAACTATTTATATAACGTTTATGGAAAAGCAATTTACTATAAATAAGTATTATAACTTCTTGAGAATTGTATATAAAAAAAAAATGTAAGTAAAGATCCTGGGAATGCTTTTCCAAACTATGATTTCAAATGCATGTTATTAATTACAATAGTTTGCTCCAATTATGTTTTAAAGAATGAATGTAACGGTATCTGTGATGTCCGGAAAAGGGGGCGTTACAGGCTTTGGTATCAGAGCGGATTTCCATTAGCAATTCATATCGCCACACCTTAGTCCAAGTCCTCCAAGTAAGTATGTTTTAATGTTTAATGATAAGATGCAAGTAAGATGATAAGTATAAGGTTTAGATGTTTGATGATTAATGCTTTAGTAGTGAAACCTGTCTCATAAGTTAGAAGACTGTTCTTAAAATTCCTAAGTCTTTTAGGAAATCAACTATGGACGGCCCCAGAAGAATGCAAACCCGCACCCAGACCAATGAAAGATTAATGACCATGATTGATGAGCTGCAAAGACAGCTAGAGGAACAAAGAAGGGAGATTACTAAACTAAGGGCCAACAGTCACAATGGCGAACAGCGAGGCAATGATGTGCCTCCTCCTCCTCCTCCTCCCCGGCCACAAGTCGATGAAGTCCCAACTCCTGTTGCCGAACCGAGAACAGTTTATCAGGAACCTTTGCTAGTCAGATGGAAGAGGGTCAAGCCAGCGGACTTCGAGGGTTCCAAGGATCCACTGGTCGCACAAGGATGGCTAAAGACAATAGAGGCCACCCTAAGACTCATGGGTTTCACGGATAACGAGAAGGTCCTCTGTGCATCTTACTGCCTCACTATGGAGGCTAGGATTTGGTGGGATGGCATTGAACAGAGCAGGAACGTTGAAGAAATGTCTTAGGCCGACTTCGTTCACGAGTTCAACACGAAGTTCTTCCACATGAACATTACTAGGAAGCTTTATGACGAGTTTGAGAACCTGCGCCAGGGTGATATGTCAGTTACTGAAGTGGTAGCCAAATTTGATCAACTAGCTCGCCTATGCCCAGGGATGGTTAGTGATGAAGGCGAAAGGGTTCGAAGGTTGATCAGGGTCCTCAGGCCGGAGATTGCTGTGATTGTTGATGGTGCAAGTCCACCCAGAAGTCAGGAACAGGTTGTTACGAGAGCGCAACGTGCTGAGTTCCACTTGTCAAAGTTGAGAAGAAACCAACCTTAGCCAAGTCAGCCGGCAAACCATGCAAGCAACCAGAACCGCCCTCTATACCGGAACAACAACAACAGCCACAACAATCAGAACTGGAAGAATAATAATATGAGGAAGAGCTACCCTCAGAATCATCAGGGCCAAGGTAATAAGAGGTTTAATGGCGGCCAGCACAACAACAACAACAGACAGTTTCAAACATGTGCAAGATGTGGCAAGAATCATCCTGGAGAATGTCGTATGGGGTCAAACCGATGTTTTATCTGTGGAAAGGAAGGTCACTTTGTCAGGAACTGCCCTAGACAAAATAATGCCCAAACTCAAGCCCCACCGAGAGCACCTCCAGCTCAGCTTCACCAGATGCAAGCCTCCCTTGAAGGGCCATTGATTAGTCAAGGAAGACTTGAAGCCCCACCTACGAATGCCCGCATCTATGCCATGACAAAAGAACAGGTGGCTACTGAAGCTTCAAAAGTGGTCACAGGTCGGATAAAAAGCTTATGTAATAATGCATATGTTCTCTTTGATACGGGTGCCACTCATTCTTTTGTATCCTTATCTTATGCTAAGAAGTTAGGGGTTTACTTAGAGTCTATGAGACAGGGATTCACTACGACACTACCCTCCGAGGAAGTGATGATATCTACGCACTGTTTGCGTACAGTACCCCTATGGATTTTTGATAGGGAACTTTTCGTCGACCTTATTGTGATCGACATGTATGATTACGATATGATTCTCGGGATGGATTTCCTGAGCAAGTACAATGCTTCCATTGACTGTCGGAAACGAAAAGTACTTTTCCAACCAGAAGGCGAACAGAAGTTCGTGTATGTAGGCGAGTCCAGGAAGAAACCCAATATATTCTTATCTGCCATGAAAGCAAGGAAGCTGCTAGCTAGTGGATGCATGAGTTACTTGGCACATATTGTAGATAAAAGCCAAGAAGAAAAGACAAGGATTGAAGATGTAGCGGTGGTAAGAGAATGTTTAGATGTGTTTCTAGATGATCTGTCAATCCTACCTCCCAATAGAGAGATTGAATTTGAGATCAAGCTCGCTCCAGGCACAGACCCGATTTCGAAAGCACCGTACAGCAGAGTTAAAGGAGCTTCATACGCAATTAAAGGAACTACTTGACAAAGGCTTCATTAGGCCTAGTCACTCACCATGGGGAGCTCCAGTTTTGTTTGTGAAGAAAAAGGATGGCACTATGAGACTCTGCATCGACTATAGAGAGCTGAACAAGGTGACAATCAAGAACAAGTACCTGTTGCCTCGAATCGATGATTTGTTTGATCAGCTTAAGGGTGCATCTGTGTTCTTGAAGATTGACCTGAGGTCGGGATATCACCAATTGAAGATTAAAGAAGGAGACATCCCAAAGACTGCCTTTAGATCGAGGTATGGTCACTATGAATTTGTGGTTATGCCTTTTGGTCTAACAAATGCGCCTACAGGCTTTATGGATATGATGAATAGGGTATTCAAGGATTTTCTCGATAAATTTGTTGTTGTGTTTATCGACGATATTCTTATTTATTCAAAGAATCAGGAGGAACACGAGGAGTATCTAAGAATCATGTTGGAGACATTAAGGAGACATAAGTTATATGCGAAGTTCTCCAAGTGTGAGTTTTGGCTCGATAGAGTGTCTTTCTTGGGCCATGTGATATCATAGGAAGGAATCATGGTAGACCCTGCTAAGGTAGAAGCTATTCTCAACTGGAAGCAACCGACTAATGCAAGTGAGATCAGAAGTTTCTTGGGCCTAGCCGGTTATTATCGGAGATTTGTGGAAGACTTCTCTAAGATAGCAGCGCCACTCACGAATCTAACATGCAAAGGAAAGAAGTATGAATGGACAGAAGCGTGTGAGAAGAGTTTCCAAGAACTAAAGAAGAGGCTAACAATAGCTCCAGTCTTGGCTATTGTGGAAGGAGACGAGGGATTTGTGATCTACAGTGATGCTTCTAAGATGGGCCTTGGTGCTGTATTAATGCAGAATGACAGAGTTATTGCTTACGTGTCAAGACAACTGAAGGATTATAAAAAGAATTATCCCACTCATGATCTGGAATTAACAGCAGTTGTTTTCGCGCTGAAGATATGGAGGCATTACTTGTATGGAGTCCAATGCAAGATCTTCACTGATCATCAAAGTTTGAAGTATTTCTTCACTCAGAAGGATCTGAATATGAGACAGCGGAGATGGCTAGAACTGGTGAAAGATTATGATTGTGAAATCCTTTATCATCCAGGAAAAGCTAATCGGGTGGCTGATGCTTTAAGCAGGAAGTCAGCGGCTACATTGATGTCAATGCAAGCAATGTCTCAACCTTTGAGAAAGGAAATTCAAGACTTTGGTTTGGAGCTTATCACAGGCCAATTATCTGCACTCATTCTTGCTCCAACGCTGCATGATGAGATTTGAAGTAAGCAAGATAAAGATGTAAGCCTTGTGAGAATCAAGCAGGAAAAGAAAGAAGGAAAATGTGAAAAGTTTCGTATCGCTGATGACGGAACTCTATACCTTAAGGACCGCATTTGTGTTCCTAATGTTGATGGCTTAAAGGAAA
>CAMOHE010049854.1:0-14099 GCA_946598075.1 Artocarpus hirsutus | reverse complement strand
CACTTCGGTGGTGAATATTTGGTTTGCCCGAGAGAATTAAAAAGGTACTTTTGACAAACTGTTTTTAATAGAATTTTAGTAAATGAAAATATTTGTTTGATTTATTTAATTATTTATTTATTAAGAAAGTTCTAATAGAATATTTATTTGCTTATTTTTAAAAATATAGTCCTACTAAGCCTTTCGCTCATGTTTTTATTGTTTTAAAATCTTACCCCTATGTGGATATCAGCTTAGGATTGGAGAAGAGTCCGCTGACTGGACTTATGACCAGTAGAAGATTGGGTAAGTTGTACTGTAATAAATAAGGCATGTAAACTTTTTATCCTCTTTTTTTTACTTGGACTGTGGTTGTATTGTAATATTGTCAGTACTACATGTGTGTGCACAATATGTGGGCCAGTGGGACCCATCCTCGTTCTACCCCATATTTAAATATTTTAATGGCCTTTTTATTAGCTCAATTATTATGACAATTTATTTTATTTCTTTGATTTATTCTAATCGAACGATTTTAAAATTATCTCATTTTTATTTATAAATTAAATTCTAAACCTTGTTTTTAACTAAGTCTTTATTTAATTAACTTAACTAAACCACCACGTCACCTCCCGTACACTGGGGCGTGATAGTATTTCTATGGTTATTAAAATTTCATTTTACCAAATGTATTTTTTTACATTCATTATGCGGTTCATTATGAAAATCACCTCATTCTATTTGTTTATAAAAACAATTCATAAAAATCACTTTTCAATCAATCATTGAAAATATTTTGAAAGAAATAATTTTGAGGCCAAAATCATTTAAAAACTTGGCTTCCTAGAAAGGGGTAAAAGTCCTGCCTCAGTACTCGTG
Organism: Artocarpus hirsutus; assembly: GCA_946598075.1. Classification (NCBI taxonomy): domain Eukaryota; kingdom Viridiplantae; phylum Streptophyta; class Magnoliopsida; order Rosales; family Moraceae; genus Artocarpus; species Artocarpus hirsutus. Next base: position 13,241 of record CAMOHE010049854.1, on the reverse strand, counting down.
TTGGTGTCCCACACCGTAATTCCGGTCCACTATATGTTAGCTCTACGGATCATGGGACAACCTTAAATATATAAACCAAGTCTATCAATATCTAGCTTAAGACATCCTATGTCATTAAATTATCTTATGGTGTCCTAGTGTGCCATTTGAGTTTATAAAATCATATTATTTCGTTAAAATCTAAATCGAGGTTCAAAACAGTAAAACACAGGTGAAAAATAACAAAATTACACTATACCTGGTCAGTCTGTTGGTTGCCCTGGTTCGGTCGGTCGAATTGCTAGAAAACCAAGTCCAATCGGCTAAACCTTTCCAGGTTTGGCCTGTCATATTTATGAATCCGGCCTGTCAAATTAGAAACTTCTAGAAATTTCCAAGCACGGGTTCTCGACTTCCCGAGCCCAAATCCTCATTTCAACCTGTTTTTCTCAGTTCTCAGGCATAGAAATCATCTATAGATGATAGAAAAGCATTATAAAATACTTTTGAACTGAATTATACAAGATTTGCATAATGATTTTGAAAAATTCTAAAAATAGTGAAAAATAGAGAAAAATAAAAAATCTTGGTTTGAATCTGTTTTCTTCAAATAAACTTATATTCTAGTTATCCTAAGTTCCTCTAACTTAGATTAAAGGTTTTGTAAGCTTAAATGAGCTTAGATTTCAAAACACAAAGAAAATTGAAAAGTTGAAAAAGTTTTAAAAATTTTGAAAACTAACCTTGAATTCAAACTTCAATCGCGTTTGTGGTTGCTCAATCACATCCCCAAGCCTCCAATCCACTAATCCAAAGCTTGGGCTTGATTTTTGATTCACAAATTTGAGAGAAGAAGAGAGAGGAAGAGAGAGACGAGAGAATGAGAGAGAGAGCTGAGTGAAAAGAGAGAGAGAGTGAGGGGTATACATATAGAGAGAAATAGGAGGTTTCACTATGTAGAAACCATGTGCCGCCCATAGTTTTATAAAACAAGATATATTTAACTTTTGACAAATTGTTTTGCTTCAAAATTTAAATGAAAAATAAAGATAATTTAAGGAAATTAAAAATCATTAAAATATTCAAAATAACATTAATTTAGAACTCTCACAAAATAATCAAATAAAATTTAAAACATTCATTATGGCACACTAATCTATCATTTTATATACTAATAATATTTAACTAATTTCATGACGTTATATATATATAGTGGAGTGCTTGAGTCTACTTGTGTGGATGATCCACCCAACCAATACCTCCAATGAGATTGGATTTAACGGCCTTCATATAGCTGATGACAATAGATTTTGGAAGTTTGTTTTTAACAGTCCATAAACGGTTAATCAAACTTAGCATGTTAAGAAAGCGGCACATTGTTTTAAGGGAAATTGCATGAAAAAACAAAATTTCAATTCTTAAGTAAGTAAATAATCCACTTTTAAAAATATATAAGTACATAGCACGTTTCTTGAATTTTTACTTTTACCTCCGCTTTTTTTTTCTTTTTCTTCTTTTTCTTCTTCTCTTTTTTTTCATTTTTGTTTCTTGTCATTTATCTGCTCATTCATGTTTCTTTCAACATTATTTTATATAAAAACAAATTTTGTTTTAAACTAGATAGGCTATTTGCTAAACACTATTACATTTTGATCTATTTATTTTTATTCTCAATTAATAATGACCTAATTCTTTCATTCTACCTTGTTTTAATCGGAAGTAAGAATATAATTTAAGGCCCATGAATAAATGCTCCCAAACCAGATACAAAATTCTCTACAAACTTGTCAAGTGGTAAATATTTCATTTAATGAAGTTATAGCAACAAAATAAAAAGAAAAAAACTTGTTTTTAAGAAAAGCTTTAAATAAATAAAAGCCAGTGGAAATCAAGGTATTCGATTACGTTTTTCTATGCAAGGCACTTTTTTGTATTTTATTCATTTATTTTGTGGCCTATATTTTTGTACATACATTTTGAGTTCTCCGCTTGAGTGTATGTTTTGATTACTTGTTAATGAGACTGTAAGGGTATACAAATTATAATGATAAAATCATTTATTTGCATTTTAATTTGAAAAAATGTTTAAAATCATTTTTTTTTGTGTTTATTAGCTTATGTAGGTTTTTCGATAATGTTTTTGAGTATTTTTGTTTGTAAAATATTTATTTTGCTTAAAACTGTTTGACTATGTTAATTATTTTTCTGCTTTCAGAGTTTTTGTGTTTCTTTGTGAAATTATATTTAATTGTGTATTCTAAGTGTGTTTTTATGTTTAAGAATGTTCTTAGTTATTTTTAAAAGTGTTTTTGTGTGTAAAATAAAGTTGTTTGAAATCGGCAAAAAAACTACTAATTTTGTTAATGTAATTTCATTTTTTGTTATAGCATGTTTATTCTGTGTGTTTACTTAAAAATGAGTTTTATTATAATTTTTTTAGTAATTTTTAAAAAGGTTTATAAGTCATAAAGATTGTTTTTGTATAAAACTGTATCACTCCGTTAGCTAATATAAGTAGTATTTTTGTTTTTGTAATTTTTATTTGTTTTGGTTTTATTTTAGTTTTTATAAGTATTTAGAAATATTTGCTAATTGGTAATTTTTCTTTTATAAAATAATTAATTTTTCTGGATTTATGGTGGCCTACTTTTCAAACGTAAACAAGTTTTTGACGCTGTATTGAGGACTACGAGCTGAGCATCCAAATTTGGTTGCCATCACTTGTGTTAATCAGCCTTTGTTATGACAAATCAGTATCATTATCCGGACTTTTTGTTCGAACGAATAAAGCGTTACCTTGTTATTGTTAGACAACTTGCAACAAGAAGCTTAGTCGATTTTCTTAAAAAAAAAATTAGGTGTTTAGGAATAGTTGGAATCATAGGTTAGAATTGTAAATATTATAACATGCGAGACTTTTACATTAAAATATATTTTTGCTGTATATTATATAGTATGTGAAAGCTTTACACTGTTTACGGTTGGAACTATGAATTCTAACTAAAATTGCTAAATAAACATGTAGTAATTAAAAACTAATAATAAGATTAGAAAAGAGAAAAAAAAAAAAACGACTCTGTAGCTATATTATTTTGTCTTCAAAAAGCATTTATTAGTAAAATGTTCTTAACTGATCGCATTTAAGTAGAATTACGATTAGAAAAAGGACATTGGTTTGTACATGCTTTTTATTCACTTTCGGAAAGCAATTCTATACAATTACCGACACCATGACTACTTCTTTGATTTTCAACTTGATGATGATGATTTTGAGCAGTCATATCGCTTGAGATATTAGTGTCGTAATCTTATAAATACCATTCCAAACCCAAAAAAAAATAATAATGAATAAAGGTTTCATGCACTTTAAGAGAGAAAAAATTATTTTGTTACTATTGTCAAGCTAAAAAAATAATTGAACTAGGATAAAAAACAGTTTCACTGTATCTGAGGTAACTTGCCTAGCATAACTATTGTTTTCAGTAATCTTAGTCAACTAACAATTTTAGGAAAACAATGGAGATTTATCAAGTCAAGATTAGATTGAGTATTTTAACGCTTAAAAAAATTAGAAAAAATTATGTGGCATTTAAAGTTTGGTAATGTCTAACTCATAAAAGTTACGAAGTCATTTTTCACACAAGAACCGTACAGTTTTTGAAACAAAAAGTCCCACGTAGTTCTTGTAAAACTACACTTTTACCCAGTCAATACAGTAGATGTACTGCCAATAACAAGTTGTTCTTCAATTACGATCTGATTCATAAAATAAAAGCAGCCCCGCGTGGGACTGATAGCTAATAACTAAAGCCACTTTAGGTGGCTAATTACATGCCACATTGGGGGTGAATCGTGTTAGGATCAAATTAAACCAAATTCTATCAAGATTGTTCATGTTAAATTATTGAGAAAAATTTATCTGAATTGCGAAAACGTATCTTGATTCATGATTATGGATTGTTGTTGGTTATTGCTGTCACGCCCCAGAGTACGGGAGATGACGTGGTGGATTAATAAAGTTAATTAAACAAAGATTCCATTAAAAAAATTGGGTTTTAGAATTAAATTTATAAATAAAACTGCGATGATTTTAAAATCGTTTATTTAAAACTAACAGTTATAATATTTGAACAAATGAGAATAACAAAATAAATAATAAGGAAACAGTAAGAATAATCAAAATATAAGATGAGACGAAAATGGGTCCCACTGACCCACATCTTGTGCACACATACAGTACTGACAATATTACGATACAACCACAGTCTAGAATAAAAGAAAAAGTTAAGATCTTACATGCCTTGAATTTTTGTAATACAACCTACCCAAATCTTCTATTAATTGCAAGTCCGGTCAGCGAACTCTTTTCCGGTCCTAAGCTGATATCCACCTATAGGGTCAGATTTTAAAACAAATAAAACGTGAACGAAAGGCTTAGTAGGACTATAATTTGAAAATATTTTAATCTTGAAAGAAATCTCATCATTCAAATAAACATATAGAAAACGAACTGAAATAAATAAATAAGTAGATGAAAATTTAATAAAAAATTTATCTTACCAAAACAATTTAAATGGCCGACCAGAAAGAATACCATTTTCTTTTCCTAGGCAAACCATATGTAAATCACCACCGTGGTGACCCAACTGGGTTTCGGGACCTGCCCCTAAGGTCGCATACTACACGACCTGATCTCTGATATGGCATTATGCCCCAAAATGTATATATATATATATATATATCTTTTTATAATTATTAAAATCTCTTTTTACCAAATATAATCATTTACATTCATTATGAGGTTTGTTATAAAAAATCACCTCAATTCTACTGTATATAGAAATTAGTCAATAAAATCTTCTTTCAATCAGTTATTGAAAACATTTTGATAAAAATCCCTTTTAGGCCAAAATCATTTTAAAATCGGGTTACCAAAGGAAAGGAGTAGAAGTCATACCTCAATACTTGTGCCAGTGTCCCACACCGTTATCCTAGTCCGCTATACGTTAGCTTCGCGGATCCACGCATAACCTTAAATACAAACTAGGTCTATTAGTATCTATCGTGAGACATTGTATGTCTTTAAATCATCTTATGGTGTCCTAGTGTGCCACTTAGGTTTGTAAAATCATTTTATAAAGTCAAAATTTCAATCGGAGTTCAAAACAAAGAAAACGGGTGAAAAATCACAAAATTTTACCATGCCCGGTCAGCCTGCCGGTCACCCTGGTTTGGCCGGCCGAACTGCACAGTTTGGCCTGCCAGAAAGCCAAGTCCTATTGGCCGAACTTTCCCAGGTTCGGCCTACCGATCGGATGAATCCGGCCTGCCGGACTCATGAATCCAGCCTACCGAACACGAAGTTCGGCCTGCCGATCTGGAAAAATTGTAGAATTTTCTAGGCACGGGTCTCGGCCTCCTCGAGCCCAAATCTTCAATTTGAACCTGTTTTCTCTATTCTCAGGCATAGGTAATGATCATAATCAACAGAAAAACATAATAGATTACTATTTGATGTATCAAAACAAGTTTTAAACAAAATTTTTGAAAAAATCCGAAAAGGAGAAAAATTTGACAAAAATGAAAAACCTTGTTTCAAATCCGTTTTTGATGAAACAAAGTTTGTATTCTAGCTAATCTAAGTTCATCTAACCTAGATTGAAGGTTTTCTAAGCTTAGAAAAGCTTAGATTTCAAAATGCAAGAAAAATTTAAAAATTTAAAAAGTTTAGAAATTTTGAAAACTAACCTTGGATTAAGCTTTGATTCGAGTTTGTGGTTGCTCAATCATGTTCCCGATCCTTCAATCCACAATCCCGAAGCTTGAAATCAAATTTTGGTTTTTGGTTTCAAAAATTTAGAGAGAGAATGAGAGAGAAAGAGAGAAACCGTGAGGGAGAGTAAGAGAGAGAGACACGAGTGAGAGAGAGAGGAGAGAGAGAGAGTGACGAGTGAGAGTGAGGAAGAGAGAGAGAAAAGTGAGATATAAATAGAGGGAGAGAGACAAAATTAGTTGCACAAAATCGTGTGCAACAACACACTGTTTTCAAATAAAAACTACTTGGTATTTAACAAATCATTTTATTAAAAAAAATCTAAAATAACAATTGAAATTAATTAAGAGTAATTAAAAATTATTAAAAAAAACCAAAAGTATTATAAGTTTAGAAATTTCACAAAGTGATCAAATTAAGTTTAAAATATTCATTATGACACACTAATTGACCATTCTACACATTAATAGCATTTAATTAATTTTGGGGTGTTACGACTCTCCACCCCTAAAAAAAAATTTCGTCCTCGAAATTTATAAATCGGCTTTAAAATAAAACAAATGCGGATATAATTCCCGCATACTTGACTCTAATTCCCAAGCGGCTTCATCAACCCCGTGATGCTGCCACATGGCCTTAACTAACGAGATCTCACGACGGTGCAAGCTAATCACTTTACGATCGATGATCTGGATCGGCACTTCTTCATACGTCGTGTCTTCTTGAATCTATACGTCCTTGAATGAAACAATCTTATCCTACTCAGGTGGACACTTCTGAAGCATTGACACATGAAATACGTTGTGAACATACAAAAGTTTCGAAGAAAGGTTGAGTCGATAAGCAACCATACCAACACGTTGAGTAATTTTGAACGGTCCAATATATCTTCGCGTGAGCTTTCCTTTTACTCCAAATCTCGAAATGCCTTTACGAGGTGATACCTTCAAAAGAACAAAGTCTCCAACCTCAAATTCCAAAGATCGATGCCTTCTATTCGTGTAACTCGTCTGTCGACTCTGAGCTCTCAGTCGATCTCGAATCACGACGATCTTTTAGTTGCTATCACGAATCTCATATGGCCCAAGAATAACTCTATCTTTTGATTCGGCCCAACACACCGGCGATCGACATGGTCGTCCATATAATGCTTCGAACGGTGCCATACCAATACTCGATTGATAGCTATTGTTGTACGCAAACTCTACCATATACAAGTACTTCTTCCAGTTTCCCTGGAAGTCTAATGCACAAGCACGTAACATGTCTTCGAGAATCTAAATGACTCGCTTAGATTGCCCATCGGTCTGAGGATGAAACGCTGTGTTGAAATTTAAATCTGTACCTATAGCCTCCTGAAAGCTCCTCTAGTACTTGGCATTAAACCTGGTATCCCTATCCGATGTGATGGACAAAGGAACTCCATGTAACCACACTATGTTTTGCATATACAACTCCCCAAGAATCTTCCTCGAACACGTCGATCTAAATGGAATGAAATGAGCTAACTTCGTTAACCTGTCGACCATGCCCAAATTGCATCGTGCCGCTACTCCATCCTTGGCAATCCGGTAAGAAAGTCCATCATGATGTACTCACATTTCCACCCTGGAATAGGAAGTGGTTGAAGCTGACCTTCTGGCTTCTGATGCTCGGCTTTTACCTAAAGACAAGTCGCGTGCTTGGTCACATATTCTCAAACATCCTTCTTCATGCCTCTCCACCAATAGTGCCTCTTCAAGTCGCGATACATATTTGTACTCCCTGGATGAATGGCGAACTGAGACTTGTGAGCTTCGTCCATTACGGCCTTCGTTACTTCTGTGATAGCTGGAATCGCTAGACGTTCCCTGAAATACAACGATCCATCCGCATGTATCCTCCATTCTTTGAACTACTCTTCGTTCTGAATTCACATCCAGATTCCCTAAAGATGTTGGTCCTACCACTGGTTTTGCTTCACCATCTGAACAAGAGCTAGGGTTGTCTCCATGTGGTACACTGAAATGCGATCGTAGTCTTCTTGATACTGTAGCCCAAACTCACTCACTGTCGCATTCCTTTTCTGATCTTCAAGAGCCAAACAAGTGAGAATCCCTGAAGACTTCCGACTGAGCGCATCTGCGACTACATTAGCCTTTCTAGGATGATACTATAGTGCAAAATCATAGTCCTCCATGTATTCCATCCATCTCCGCTGCCTCAGGTTCAAATCCCTCTAAGTAAACAAATACTTTAAGCTCTTGTGGTCAGAGAAAACCTGAAATGTCACTCCATGCAAATAACATCTCTAGATCTTCAGCGCGTGAATCACTGTTGCAAGTTCCAGATAATGAGTAGGGTAATTCTCTTCTTGAGGTCGTAACTATCTCGATCCATATGCTACCACTCGTCCATGCTGCATCAATACACACCTAAGTCCATGTCCTAAAGCATCCGTATAAACCTCGTACAGCTCGTCACTGTTGGGAATAATCAACACTGGTGCTGAAGTCAACAAATTCTTCAATTCTTGAAAAGCAGACTCACATTCTTCATTCCACTCGAACCTAACATTTTTCCTGACTAGCCTTGTCAACGGTGCTGCTATCTTCGAAAAATCTTTCACAAATTTCCTGTAATATCCTGCAAGTCCCAAAAAGCTACAGATCTCTACCACATTCCTCGGTCGTTCCAATCCACTATGGCTTCTATCTTAGATGGATCCACTGAGATACCATGCTCGAAGATAACATGACCCAGAAATTTGACTTTGTCAACCAAAACTCATACTTTTCCTTCTTCGCATACAACTGATGTTCTCGCAAAGTCTAAAGCACGATTTTGAGATGATGCTCATGCTCCTCTTATGTCTTAGAATAAACCAAGATGTCGTCGATGAACACGATCACAAACTGGTCCAAGTAGGGCCTGAATATCCTGTTCATAAGGTCCATGAAAGCTGCTGGAGCGTTCGTCAATCCAGACGGCATCACTAGAAATTCAAAATGTCCACACCGAGTCTTGAAAGTTGTCTTAGGAATGTCTTCTTCCTTAATCCTAAGTTGACGATATCCTGATCTTAAATCTATCTTTGAGAAGTACCGCAGGCCTCCCAACTAATCAAACAACTCATCAATCCTGGGTAGAGGATACTTGTTCTTCACTGTGACTCGACTCAACTGCCGATAATCTATACACAACCTGAGAGTTCCATCATGTTTCTTCGCAAACAAAACTGGTGCTCTCCACGGTGATGTACTATTCCAAATGTATCCCTTATCAACAAGCTCCCAAAGTTGCTTCCTGAGTTCTTTCATTTCTACCGACGCCATCCGGTAAGGTACTATAGAAATCGATGCTGTTCCCGAAAACAATTCAATACCAAACTCGATTTCTCGATACGGTGGTAATCTGGTAGCTCGTTGGAGAAGACATCCTCAAATTCATCTACTACTGGAATCATTGTACATCCCCTCAAAACATTGGGCTCTCCTTCCAAATTCATGAGAAAGGCATGGCAAGCTATGTTCTTCCGCCCTCTGAGACACGCCCTTTCAAGATGCTCACTCATCAATTGATCACCACCACCCTGGTGAGTGATCATCGTCCCCTTATCGGACACTAGGGTTACATTCCTAAGTTGGTAGTCCACTACTGTACTGTATCTTGATAACCAATCCATCCCTAGGATTACATCATATGAACTCATGGGGATTACAATCAAATCACTTTTCAAATTCTCATCCCCAACCCTTATTTTACAAGCTTTACAGACACTATTCACACACACCCGCACCAAGGGTGAAGCTATAATTAAGGGTTCATCAAATTCTTCTATTTCTAATCCCAAGGCATGTACAAATGAGCTCGAAATGAGAGAATGAGTGGCACCAGTATCAAATAACACATGTGCTAAAGACTGAGAAACCATGATCGTACCATCAACAACTGCGTTACTGGTCTAGGCATCCAAACCCCCTGATGTCATCATCTGAACCTATACTGGAGCTTTCTCTTTTCCTCTACCAACACTACTAGATCCTGGGTTTGTTGGCTGATACTGCTACGATGATGGAGACTGTACGCTGGCTGTACTCGACGCTCGGTACTGAGGGACGTTACTCTGAAAGTTCTACGGTTGGTGTCCTTGCGCTAAATATGACAGTTGCTGAGGAGAGAACTGATGGAATGGAAGCTGAGGGTTCTACTATGGCTGAGGTAGAGTCTGAAGCTGGGGCTGATGACTAGCTCCTTCTCTAGTCTGGAATCCTAGGCGAGCATTCCTGATCGGGCAATTCCTCTTTATGTGTCCTGGCTGCTGATAATAATGGCAATGGAAGTTGTAGGGGTTGCTGCGCCCGCTGCTGGATGAACTGCTGCTGCCGCTGTTCACGCCATCCTGCTTGTTCTTTCCTGAAGTTGGTAGACTACTAATGCTCCTCCTACCGCTCCGCTGTGGTCCTCATGACATCTTAGCTTGACTCTCATAGTACTGTGCATAATCATTTTCCACTAATATCGTTGATGACACCAGCTCACCAAAATTCCAGAGTCGCAAAGCAACTATCTATCATCGAATAGGGGCCTTAAGTTTGTCCCAGAATTTGATGCACTTCTCACGCTCCGATGCCACTATAGAAGGAGCAAACCTAGCCAATTCGTTGAACTTTGCTTCATATTCCCGAACTGACATATTGCCCTGCTACAACCTATAGAATTCTGTCGCCTTTTGATCCCTGTATCCCTGTGAAAAATACCGATCGTAAAACAGCTCCTCAAACCTATCCCAACAGATGTTACCATTGTTCTCCAGGCGTTTAGCTTGCTTCCACCAAGTATTAGCACCACCCTCAAACTTATATGCCACGAACTCCACGAGATACTCCGCTGGCAGACCAAGGGTATCCAGATGCTTCACGACCAAATCTAACCAATATTCTACCACTTGCAGGTCCCCAGTTTCGTCAAAAGTCGATACAGATGCACGTCGAAACTCCTTAAAATATGAATGGTGGCGACTAGCCTCGGAATTGTCAAGTCTTGCCCTTGTTGCCATTTGCCAGAATGCAACAAACATAGCCCTCATCATGCCTTCATCATTTTCAAAATCGACATCAGCTATCGAGCGACGTCTAGGTGCCATTCTCTCACTTCTGAAAACAAAACCTGGACTATCAGTGGTATTTTATTGTCGTACCTATGTGTGCACAATTCTCAAGGTTCATAACCTTAAGCTCTGATACCATTCTGTCATACCCCAGAGTACGGGAGATAACGTGGTGGATTAATAAAGTTAATTAAACAGAGATTCCGTTAAAAAATTTAGGTTTTAGAATTAAATTTATAAATAAAAATGTGATGATTTTAAAATCGTTTACTTAAAACTAGCAGTTATAATATTTGAATAAATGAGAATAACAAAATAAACAATAAGGAAACAGTAAGAATAATCAAAATATAAGGTGAGGCGAAAATGGGTCGCACTGACCCACATCTTGTGCACACACACAGTACTGACAATATTACGATACAACCACAGCCTAGAATAAAAGAAAAAGTTAAGATCTTACATGCCTTGAATTTTTGTAATACAACCTGCCCAAATCTTCTATTAATCGCAAGTCCGGTCAACGGACTCTTCTCCGGTCCTAAGCTGATATCCACCTATAGGGTCAGATTTTAAAACAAATAAAACGTGAGCGAAAGGCTCAGTAGGACTATAATTTGAAAATATTTTAATCTTGAAAGAAATCTCATCATTCAAATAAATAAATAGAAAACGAACTGAAATAAATATATATGTAGATGAAAATTTAATAAAAATTTTATCTTACCAAAACAATTTAAATGGTTGACCAGAAAGAATACCATTTTCTTTTCCTGGGCAAACCATATGTAAATCACCACCGTAGTGGCCCAGCTGGGTTTCGGGACCTGCCCCTAAGGTTGCATACTACACGACCCGATCTTTGATATGGCATCATGGCCCAAAATGTGTATATATATATATATATATATCTTTTCATGATTATTAAAATCTCTTTTTACCAAATATAATCATTTACATTCATTATAAGATTTGTTATGAAAAATCACCTCAATTCTACTGTATATAGAAATCAGTCCATAAAATCTTCTTTCAGTCAGTTATTGAAAACATTTTGATAAAAATCCCTTTTAGGCCAAAATCATTTTAAAATCAGGTTACCAAAGGAAAGGAGTAGAAGTCCTACCTCAATACTTGTGCCAGTGTCCCACACCGTTATCCTAGTCTGCTATACGTTAGCTTCGCGGATCCACGCATAACCTTAAATACAAACTAGGTCTATTAGTATCTATCGTGAGACATCTTATGTCTTTAAATCATCTCATGGTGTCCTAGTGTGCCACTTAGGTTTACAAAATCATTTTATAAAGTCAGAATTTCAATCGGTGTTCAAAATAGTGAAAACGGATGAAAAATCACAAAATTTTACCATGCCCGGTCGGCCTGCTGGTCACCCTGGTTTAGCTGGCCGAACTGCACAGTTTGGCCTACCAAAAAGCCAAGTCCGATTGGCCAAACTTTTTCAGATTCGGTCTGCCAGTTGTATGAATCCGACCTGCCGAACTCATGAATCCGGCCTGCCAAACACGAAGTTCGGCCTGAGGATCTAGAAAAATTCTAGAACTTTTCAAGCACAGGTCTCGGCCTCCCCGAGCCCAAATCTTTAATTTCAACCTGTTTTCTCAATTCTTAGGCATAGGTAATGATAATAATCAATAGAAAAACATAATAGATTACTTTTTGATGCATTAAAACAAGTTTTAATCAAAATTTTTGGAAAAATCCAAAAATGAGAAAAATTTGAGAAAAATGAAAAATCCTATTTCAAATCTGTTTTTGATGAAACAAAGTTTGTATTCTAGCTAATCTAAGTTCATCTAACCTAGATTGAAGGTTTTCTAAGCTTAGATAAGCTTAGATTTCAAAATGCAAGAAAAATTGAAAAATTTAAAAAGTTTAGAAATTTTGAAAACTAACCTTGGATTAAGCTTTGATTCGAGTTTGTGGTTGCTCAATCGCGTTCCCAAGCCTTCAATACACAGTCCTGAAGCTTGAAATCAAATTTTGGTTTCAAAAATTTAGAGAGAGAATGAGAGAGAAAGAGAGAAACCGTGAGGGAGAGTGAGGGAGAGAGACACTGGCGAGAGAGAGAGGAGAGAGAGAGTGACGAGTGAGAGTGAAGAAAAGAGAGAGAGAAGTGAGATATAAATAGAGGGAGAGAGACAAAATTAGTTACACAAAACCATGTGCAACAACACACTGTTTTCAAATAAAAACTACTTGGTATTTAACAAATCATTTTATTAAAAAAATCTAAAATAACAATTAAAATTAATTAAGAGTAATTAAAAATTATTAAAAAAATCAAAAGTATTATAAGTTTAGAAATTTCACAAAGTGATCAAATTAAGTCTAAAATATTCATTATGGCACACTAATTCACCATTCTACACATTAATA
>CAMOHE010049852.1:0-16928 GCA_946598075.1 Artocarpus hirsutus | reverse complement strand
GAATACATTTGGCTGCCGAATTCATTTGGCGTGTGTGAGTGTATATATATATATATATATATATATATATTAAAATTTAAAAATAAATCTCATTTATTTTAGAAAATAATATTTAAATAATCAAATCATTCAAATATTACCAATTAGTTAGTTGACTAATGCTCAGTTAAATGTAACAATATTTATCAGATTACATCATGTGTCACAGAAAACATTTTTCTGTATCACATTAATAATTTCAAGTGTGAAATAATTAATTTAGAATTCAATAATTCCAAACTAAATATGTATAATTCATTCTATGCAAAAACCAATCTAGTGTTACAGAGGTGGCATTGGGGACCTATGAACCTATAACCCAAGCTCCAATAAATTTGACAATTAATCAAACTCTTTAATTAATGTGTCAAATTTATCAGTTTCAGTGTTACTCTACTAAAAACCTAAAACTGAACTCTTGAGGTTATAGTAAAATCACTCAAAGAAAATTAGCGAGTAGTTCATTGATTTAATTATTACATAAAAGTCAGTCCTCTATAAATAGTTCATAATAAGAGCTAGGTTCAATTTTCGTTTACCTCTCTTATTATATCTTTATCCTTGAGTTCCAATAATTCTCTAATGAACAGTTAATTCATAATCTTATTATGAACGAGCGCTCTACTGTTCAAACCTTGAATTATCACTCAAGAGAACTATTTTTCTAACTTCCATAGGGAAGGAATGGATTCCATATATGTATAATATTATTCCCAGCTACTTATTATATTATATTTTCAAGATGCTAAGTTATGATCTGTGCTTACACATTACCATGCAAGTCAAAAAATATAATGTCATAAATAGAAGTCTAATAAATACTCAAGATTAAGACTGTCAAATATATGATCATCATAGTGATAAATTTGAATACTCTATTTGTAATAGATGATTATTAGAGATTCATAATTTATCTGATCCAGTCCTATATAATCTCATTATATAAAGTACTTCAAATCCAATGTCTCTACATTAATAGTCTGGATAATGACTATTTCATTCTAAATGAGATTGGACCGCATTTGTAATATTTAATTAAAGATTCCAAACTTTAATTAATTATTACGGATTATTTAGATTATTATCTATAAATTTTATCCCTAAGAATATAACACTTATATGCTAAATTTATAGTCACATTAATAATCATGGAATTTTTTTGATGTTTACAAATGTATTCATAATACATACTGGCAACCAAAATAATAATAAATGTCACTTTATTTATTTATTAACAATATGTACAATGTCACAGCTTTTAGGGCACCAAACCCAACAGTAGTGCCTTTGTATGTATAGTCACTAAAGGAAGTCATTCTGGAGGTACTAGAGCCTTAGGTATTATTCCAGGTATCTTTGCCTAAAATCATTCGTGTGGTCCACCATTGGTGTTCAAAAAATAATTGTAGGTATCCTTGATTAATAAGAGAAATGAAATGTGCTTCTGATGCTTTTATTGCTTTACCTGGAGGTCTAGGAACTTTAAAATAACTTTTTTCTATTATTAATTGGAAATTATTAGGACTACACTCTAAACCCATTAGTCTGTTAAGTATAAATGGTTACTTTGATAATTTATTTAGTTTTCTAGATAATACTGTAGATCAAAGGTTTCTTGAGGAGTCAAGTAGGAAGATCTTTGTCTTTGCCCTAACTGTGGAAGAATTACTCGAGAAGATGCATATTGTCACTCCTGAGACAGACACTGCAGCTTTGAAGCTGGACTAGAAGAAGGAAGAAAGCAAAAAATGTTCTTGATATTTGTTTCTATCTCTCTAAACTCTATCTCTTTTAATTTTACCTACAACATGTTCTTTTACATTTATGTTTGTGTTTTTGAATAATTGCTCTTGTACATATATATTGTTGCTCTTTTTGTTTAATCATGTTAAACGACAATGTTCAATTTAGGTTGGGAGAAGAGGGTTGTGTCAAAATTTTTTAAAATTTGTCAAAATTTTTTGAGTTGGTGTTTGTGTTAGCATGGGACTAGTTTTAAAAACCAAACGAAAAAAGAAAAAAAATTAAAAGATTTAAAAAATAAAAAATGGTGCGTTGTTTATAAAATTTTAAGATTCATATTCTCTAAGGTCGGGATAGCTGAGTGAAGGATTTGTCTTGAAACATGTCTTGATATGGTCCAAAAATGTAGTATTGTGTGTTTATATATTCTCATCTTTGCATATTCTTTTTATAGTATGCATGTTTGAATGTGGCCGAAAGGAATACTTAATATTCTTAAAATGCGTCTTTGCCTTATTGGAAATAGCTGACTAAAAGAGTGACTAACATTCTTGAAACGTATGTCTATGTGTTTGTAAAAACTATGTGTTTGCATTGCATTTGACTATTTTGTTAAAAACTTAAAAAACAGTGAAAAAAATTTAATTTTAAAATAAAAAGAGAAAATTTTAAAATCTAAAAAATACTTTGTAATATATGTAAATATTTTTGTTTTTAGGTGATTTGCCTCTTGTCTAACGACGATATTAAATGTTATATCATTTTCATGACTTATAATAAAACTTAAATATTGTTTAAGTTTATGTTAATTTCTTTAGTCTGGCTTATATTTTGTTTGTGATTTTTTCCTAAATTTTGAGCACTTAATCTTGAACTATGATTTATTATACTAATTTAGAGACTGTTTATGTTAATATAATCTAGTTTATTTTTATAAAAACTTAAAACTTGTTTGAATCCATCTTTAGGCTAAATTTTAGATAACACTATCTTTGGATCGTTTGAACATTTCAAGCTTACTTGATTACACTATATATCCTTAGTCACCATGTTGAGCTTAATATTTCCATTTTTCTTTGTCACCCATAAATTTAGCCTAGCTTTTTTAATAAATTCATAATCCTTTCTTTACCTTTCACTCATAAGGCATCCGATATTTCAAATATACTTAGGTTTATGCCAATATTATCAGAGGTTGGGTTGGGTTAAGAACATATGTTAAATCTATTAAGTATGCAATTTCATTTACTCTTTAAGTTTGCTATGTTGTAATTTTTAGTTTTTTTTTTTTTGTATTTCTATCCAAAAAGAAAAAAATGTAAAAAGAAAAAAAGTATAAAAAATAAAAAATAAAAAAAGTTATGAAAAAAATATAAAAATATAAAAAAAGAAAAAAGTTACAAAAAGAAAAAAAATGTTGAATAAAAAGTGGATGACAATGAATTTCATTTCAAGTTCGAGTTCATAACTCAGAAATTAGATTGTACCTTTTTTAAGGATTCAGGAATTTTGTAAGTGAAATTAGCCTCAAATTTATCCTTCACCCTACCTTTTACTTTAGTCTTGCATTATAAGCTGAATAAAGTCCTAATGATCTTTAACAAAGTGTTATTTACATCAGTAGAGAGAGGGATGAAAAACAAATTTATAAGAATTAATTAAAATAAATTATTTATGTTAATGTAAATTTATCTAGTTAGTATGCACTGATTAGTAATAGAAAACCACACACTCACGAGAAAATCCATCTTAAATATAAGACATATTCTAGAAATTAACCATAAACTTAATTAATATTGTCATTTTTATTTTGAGTCATGAATCTAAGATAAACTTTGAGAAAAATCAATGAGGAATCACCAGCTTTTCAAAGCCAAAACTTTAGTCTATTTTTAAGTTTTATCGCTTTAATTGCTCAAGACTAGTAATAAGTTGGTTGGAGGGTGTGATGAGACTTTGAAAATACACTATTCTTAAAGCTAAAATCAATCATTTTACATTAATATTTCTTGTTAAACTCCTTAATTAATAGCAATTAAGTGTTAAATAGTATTTTAGTGTCATGGTGTAAAAATGTGTTTAATTATATGTTTTTAGCCTTTTTTTATGTTAAGTAATTTTTTGTAATTTTTATAATCAATTTTGTATGTAAAATTTTAGTTTAGTTTAGTTTGAAATCTCGTAAAAATAACGAGTGGTAATTTTATTTTAAGTGTGTTTTAAACTAGTAAATATATTCTATAATATTTTAAGTATTTCCAAAAATATTTTCAAGTCTTAAAAATTATATATTTGTCAAATTGAAAGAGACTAAAATTTTAAAAGTTTATAATTATTTTTGTGTATTTTAATATAAAATAAATAGTTATAAAATTATTGTAAATATTATATTTGTAAAATAATTAATTTTGTTTTAGTTTTATCTAGATTTAAAATTTGAAGGAGAAACGACATTAAAACAGGCAAAATCGGACAACAATTGCCTTAAAAACACAAAAGATTCAAATTTTCATCTAGAAAAGCCACATGGCACGTTCTTGACAGTTAGATTGTGCCGCCATTGCTGAGAGCCGTCAGATTAACGACACTACTTCAGCCACCAGAGAACGTTGTTAGATTGGGACCCACATGTCAACAGCCTCGTCAGATCTGCTATGGGCAGTTGCATGTGTGCGCGCTTTCCTAGCCATCTGATGTGATTACTCTGACCGATCCAATGGTCCTCGTTTAGTCCCTACTTGGCCCACCTAGTCCTCGCTCGTGCTTCTTAAGTTCTGATCCTTGGATCGTTCGATTGACACTTAAGATTGAGCCATATTAGGCACATCCCGTTGCCATGCAACACTAGAAAATGGCCAAAGATTTGCATTCTCAAGAGCAAAAACTAAGAGAGAAAAAAAGTTAAAAAAAAAAAGGCCTATCCGATATGAAAAATATATTATATTTTTAGTTTCTATTTAACTAACTCTTTTTCTGTTTTATTTGTTTTCTTTTAGTATTTGTTGTTTTGTAGGAATTGAGTATTGTTTACGTAGAAATTAACATACATTTTTTGTAAGTTGCTACTTACGTAGTTACTATTCACGTCAGGTATTATTCATTTAGTCTTCATAATAAAAAATATAAAAAAATTATTAAAAATCATAAAAATCATAATCTTGTAGTTGGGGCTATATCGGATTGCACATTTTAAGTAGATCTTGATTGATTCCTCTCTTTATTAGAAACACAATGAAAGAAGAATCGCCTTAATCAGATATTAAAGGAAAAAGTCATGATTTTTTTTTTATAAATATAGGTGAGAGAATATAAAATTACTATAGCAAATTGATATGAGTCTAAAGAGTTTGCGAGGAGAGAGGGGGATAGAACTCTGAAAACTTAGATTCAAATGATTCATTTGATTTGAATTTTGAGAAAAATAAACATTTATCCAAAGGATTCTTTGAACTTAGAGTCCAAAGATTTGGCTCAATATTCCAAACAGGCAGACCCATAGTGTTACATGTCAACCATTGTTAGTTTCAATAAAAACTTTTAGCTGTTATAGTAGAAATCTTTTACACGTTATATTGTTAAGGAAAAAATAAGCTATAATATAAAACTCTCACATGCTATATTGATTTAACTAAAATTAGGTTTGAACCAATATCCCAAACACTCTAATATAATGTTTCATAAAATCAGTTATAATTAAAACTTTTTATTGCTATAATATAAAACTCCTACATTGTATAATAATTAGAAAACTACAGTTTTCAGTTTAAAGTTTTAGTTCTAATTAACCTTCCTAAACCATTAGTAAACCCAATTATACGAAAAATACGTCAATTTTAGACCTATGTTTCCACTGAAATATCAATAAAGATCAATCAAGAAATGTATATTTATATATTAAATAATATACATAAAGATTTATAAAATTTATTAATATATATATATATATATAAATTATTGAAATACAATATAGTTATGAGAGAAATTGAATTTTTTTATTACATAATATTCCCTAGCTTGGCCCAAAACCTACCAATATTTAATTAATTTCTTTGGTAAATCTTAAGACAAATTCTCAACACAATTAAAACAAACACTGACATTTATACAAAGCTATGCAAAGAATTACAATTCCTTATATGTATCAACAAAATTGTGATAGATAAATTTGATTTACATAATGAGTCTAAGATATACTTGTAAGTATAAGTAAAAAAAAAAGGATTTAGTGATATTTGATTTCATAAATATCAATCAATGCAAGGAATTGTTTCAAGACAGATCCTAATTGCCATCATAACGAAATTCATTCGATTGATACAGGTACCTACCAATTCAACCTAGATCCAAACTATTTCATCGAATCATTAATAAAGCGATTCAGCTTGTCCTCTGAACCAAATTCTTAGAAAAAAAAAGATTTATTAAAAATAAATAAAATAAGATTAATAATATTAACATTATTAAAAATTATTAAAATTATTAATAAAATTATTTATTATTATATTAATAATAATATTATTTAAATTAAAAATTTAAAGAAAAAAAGAAAATAAATTTATTTATGAAATTCTAAAATGTCGATTAGAATGAACAATTCAAATTGGTTAAAAGTATTATAGTATATAAAAGCTTTACATTATATCATATTTTTTTTGACATTATAACATATAAAAGTTTTTTTCAACAAAAATAAAAAATTTTAGTTATAACTCAGTTGTCAAGACCCACATCAATAGTTGCACGAAATCTTTGCAATTAATCCTTATTTATTTATGTATTTATTTTTGTCCCCCCTCGCCTCCTACGGCCGAAGACTTGGAAGGGAGTAAAACAGAACAGACTCGGACGCCGCACCAAACACCCTTTTCAAAATTTGGATTTGGGAAAGCGTCACGCGCCAAAGCCCACCACCAACCCCTTTTCCACCCTCCGACCTCTTCCACCAATCAATCTCCTCCACGTGGCCTCCTCCTCTCTGGTACACCTTTTTAAAAACGTTTACGTGGGATCTCCCACTTTCGGCCGGTCAGAAACGCAAAACACCACAACAACACAATCACTCTCTGTCTTCTCTCGAATTCCCCCCCAAAACGCTGTCGGTTCCTTCCGATCCCATCGTCTCTCTCTCTCTCTCTCCTCCTCTCCAATGGTGAGAATCTGAAACGCGTACACGCCAACCAGATCTCGGTGAATTCGCAAATGCGAGGGCTACAATTTTAGGTTTTCGTCGTCGCCGATGAGCGATCAGGTCACCTAGCCCCTCGCTGGTCTCGCCGGATGCTGAGGTCCCGATCTTAAGCTTCCGCAGTCGGCGAGGTTTTTGTAATATATATATATATATATATATACTTACACACACACACACACACACTTACACACATATTTATATATCTCGGCTGCTTCGGAGCGACAACGATGTCGTCGAAAGTGGTGTACGAAGGCTGGATGGTGAGGTACGGACGGCGGAAGATCGGCCGGTCCTTCATCCATATGCGTTACTTTGTGCTCGAGTCTAGGCTTCTCGCATACTACAAGAGGAAGCCTCACGCTAATCAGGTTTTTTTTTTCTTTTTTCAAATTTCGTTGAATTGTTGTTAATTTTGATTTGATTTTGCTTTTGGAATGAAACTTTTTAGAATCGTGTAAAGGAAGGTAATTTGTTCGGTTTGTAATTCTTATCTAAAGGGAATTGGGAGACATAAAAGCTTTAGCTTTTTGTGTTTTTTTTATGCGAATCTGATTAGATTTCGTGACAGTCTAAAAGGTTTTTTTTTGTCCCACTTTTATTTGTTGATTTTTTTTCTTTTAATGTGCTTGGGTTAGGTACCGATTAAGACTATGCTAATCGACGGTAATTGTAGAGTAGAAGATCGAGGCTTGAAGACCCATCATGGACATGTGAGTTTTTTTTTTTTGGGTGACTTCTTCAAATGATAATGAGTCGATGTATCTTTTTTAATTCTGCTGTGTTAGAGAAATGACATGGTTTTGTAATCTTAATTATACTGTTCATGGTTTAGTAAACATGGATTTAAGTTTCCATAATTTTAGTTTTTTTTTGGCTAAATCAATTAGGGGTGGTCTTTTCATCAATATACCAATGAAGAGAAAAATCGACATTCTTTAACAACGTTAACACTACATTGTCATTACCTCCATCTACATGCAATTCGCAAGCCTTGATTCACACATAATGATAAAGAAACAATTGTTTTGAGAAGACAAATAACTCGTTACCTGTGCCCTCTACATAAACAATTATTTCTTTTCTTTCACAATATCAGCAATCTAACACCTAGTAATGGGACTCTAACTCATTGTCCTCAGTTTCTTCTTCTTCACGACTTTCCTTTCTCTTGGTACATTATGCCGTGCTCTATCAAACTCTGCTTGTTTCTTAGTGGCGATGTCATAATATTGAACCGTCTCCTCATACATCATTGTTTTCCACTTCTCTTCAGGCCTTTCCTATATCTTGCATTAATTTCACACCTGGATTTTGTTCTTGAAACTTCTTCTGGAAGTGCTCCAAGAAGTAGAAGAAAGCTGTTGGAGGCTTCTTGGTCTTCTTGGCATCAAAATTTGTGCTTTGGTTCTTCTTTTCTGCTTTATTTTAGCCTTCTTCACTTACTCCACCGTCTTTTCCTTATCGTTGATACTTCTACTTAGTCTTACGAATCTTTCGTTCCTTTCCATTGTTCTTACCCTCAAAATCCTTCTTTGATTGGGTGGTCTTTCAGTTGGTTCATAAGAGCGAGATTTGTGGGAGTGTTTAGCTTCCGTTGCCATTGGACTCCTCCTAGTGGCGCTGCTCGCCTGCAGCTCACTACCTTTTATTATTTAAGTGCCAAATTAATCTAGGATTTGTTGGATGTTCTTTAGAGCTTCAAATGTTTGTATGAGCTTAAGTCTCATCAAGTACTTTGAGCTTGCGCTCTCTTTGTTTCTCGTTAACTCCAAGTCTGTAGCTTAAACAAATTCAAAATTGAGTCTGAGTTGGAACATAATGAGGCCTCTGGCATAAATAGACAAGTGTTCAGCTTATGTGATGGAGCAACTAAGAAGCAACTCTAAAAAAATTTCAGCAGGCAGCAGAAGGAATCCATGTTCCTACTCCTGGATTTTGGATTAATTCACAGGGAGCAAATAAACGCTGCTTTGAGTCACAATTCAGCAAAAACAAGTCTGAGGTGCAACCGTTTACCCCCAAATTGATATCTACCCTACCCAAGCTAAACACATTGTATAAGCAGGGATCTTCTTAAGCGTAAAACGACATCACGCAAATGGTGGTGAAAAGTTGAAGATAAGGCAATGACAACAAAGTTCTTAGCAGCAAATTAACCAATGATATCCTCTCTAGTCATGCATGACTTAAGGAAGAAACATTGCATAGCTTCTTGGAATTCACTGAAGAAAAATTGAATAATATATGTAAGGAAGAAAAATTGAATTTTGCAGACTCTGTGGAAATATTCGCTATGCGGTTTTTATCTGAAGTTGTCTTATTTTTACTTCAAATTATGCACAACAGTCAATTATTCCTTCATGTTACTTGATGTTGATATTTTATTTATTCATTTATTTATTTTTTATGCAGATGGTTTATGTTCTGTCTGTTTACAACAAGAAGGAGAAATACCACCGGATTACGGTATGTATTTTATTCCCCTTAGGAAATGAATGCATAAGTGCTCATGTTCCTGTCCTGTTCTGTGCGCAGTTGGGAAAACACTATCAATAATATGCTATATTTATTTGCACTGTCTCGTTAAATCCCGTGCGAGTATTTGTCAACCTTTTGGCTCCAAGGCTGAAAGAATCGGAATTATTTATCTTACATCTGGGTGGACTCTCAACTAGCAGATGATACTTTTGGAAATTACTCACGGACTCATAGTTCAACAGCATCAAGGCCTAGCGTTGAGAGTGGAAGCCAGCTTGGCATAGAATTTGACATATATATTTTTTTGATAAAAGAATAGCAAATGGTAATATGTGTGTGTGTGTGTATTAATAATTTTGGAAGAATGTACAGACAGGAAGAAAAGAAGAACAATATCCTCCAAGAGGCAAAAAGAAGAGGGGGAGAATTTGAGAATTCTCATTGGATGTGTCAACATTAACAATGAAAGATGGACATGATATTATGCTTGACATGATCCCTACCTTCTGTGTTTAAATAATTTTAAGGGCTTTAAAGTCGATCTTTACAACTCTTTTGTGCAGTGTGCAATGACTATCAATAAGATGTCAAAAACCTTTTCTATTTTAATGAATGTGTCAAAAGTTTATATGGTTTCTAAAATTGGGGAGTCAAAAAATAAAAAAAAAACTTTAAGGACATCCGCTATGAAAGTTTTCTATGGTTTCTCTTACTTAGCCTAAAATATGATGAGCTAGATGTGCACAGATAGTAGTTTGCCAGATTTGCTTTTTTTGTTTTTTTAAATTTTTTTAAATTTTTTGGAATACTTTTCTACTGCCATTAGCAGAAAACATGAGAAGAAAATACTGAGATATGAGTAACAGAGTCATACGACTGGTGTTGTGGTGGCAAATTTTAGCAAGATTCAAGAGAGGCTGTTTTCCTTGCTTGCAATTTGCGCTAATGGGAAAGTTTGTTAAACGTTGCATTGATATGCTGTTTGTGTGTAGTCATCATTATCTTGTATAAATCATGATATGCTGTTTGAATCTCCTGTCTTCTTGTTCAGATGGCAGCTTTTAATATCCAAGAGGCACTACTCTGGAAGGAAAAGATTGAATTTGTAATTGATCAGGTAAAATTTCTTGATACCTCTTCACATGAGATCTCTACAATATGCTCATTTGTCTCTCGTAATCTCCACATTTATGTTCGTGGTTACAATATAGATGTTAGGTTGTTTATCTTAGTAATTTTTAGACGTTTCTTCTTAATTGGTGGGTGGGGGTCCAAATAAATGTGTTCTTCCAATGCGTGCATTCCTATCAGTCACCAATTCATATACCCAGGCTTGACTGTATGTTAGTGTATGCAGCATCAGGGTTCACAAGTCCCAAATGGTAACAAATATGTTTCTTTTGAATACAAATCTGGAATGTATAATGGGAGGACTGCTTCATCGTCAGATCATGAAAGTCAGTAAGTATTGTTTTCACCTTTACAATGTCGTCTTATGTCCCTCTATTTTGGTGCTATTGGAGGAAATGTTAAAATTTTTAATTCATCTGGCCACATGGTGTTGTTCTGATAATTTCTCGACTTTATGCAGGTTCAGCACACAAGAGGACGAAGATGATACTCATCCAAATTTGTTACGAAGAACAACAATTGGAAATGGTCTTAATACATTAATCTCTTATTGACATTCAAATTGTTTTGCTTAATCTCTTTCTTAATCTCATTATATTGAACTAAATGGCAGGCCCACCAGAGTCAGTATTTGACTGGACAAGAGAGATAGATTCAGATCTGTCAAACCAGAATGTGAACAATCAAACATTTTCTAGAAAGCTTTGGCGCCTTCTCCAGTGCCAAAATGGTGAATCCCACTGCCTTACCTTTATTTTTTATCTTAGTAGATTACACGTCTATCTAATTATCCAAGTGATGAAGTCTTGCTGTGGTAGTGCATTAAGAATGTGTTTCTGACGACTTAGTTTAATATTGCCAGGACTTCGCATTTTTGAAGAGCTTCTTGAAGTTGATTACCTTGTATGGAGTTGTTTTTCCTTAGCCTTTTTCTGCTTTAGTGATTTTGAAAGCATCTTCCTGTTTAAGATTACAACTATTCTGAATAGTTTTATTTATGCAGCCAAGGAGCTGTAGTAGAGCTATGAAGGCTGTTGGTGTGGTAGAGGCTTCGTGTGAAGAAGTTTTTGAGCTTGTAATGAGCATGGATGGAACTCGGTTTGAGTAGGTGTTTTCCTCTTTCAGCTAAAACTTTTCACAGAGTAATGCAAAAAGTCTTTATATATTTCCCATCTGTATGCAATAACAAGAGAAATTTTCTCCTTAAGTGATGTTGATAAGGATATGGAATCTAATTTAATATTGTCCTTACCTGAGTTAACAATGTCGAATTTGAAAAAACCTCATGGAGTTCTATTCTTATCATGTTAACTTGACAATTATTTTTTTTAATGCTGATAAATTATTATCTGAGTTGGTGACTGAAAGGGGGATGAAATGGTAAATTATGGGAAGAGATGAGAGCAAAGAAATATGTTGGATAAATGTTGCCATTTTCTTTTATAAAAATGACAATAATTAGATTTTCTTGACCTCTATGCTAGGACATGGTGTTAACGTCTATTTCTGAAGGATGGTGATCCCTACACTTCAGTTCATGAATGCACATGCACTTTATAAAGTTGTGCCATTAACAGCTGTTACTAATCTAGTATTACTATGTTGTTCATGGACAATAATAGTCCCAGATATTCCTGTAACTCTACAGTTGGCTTATGGTTTATCTCTTGACACATGTTTTCTCTATGTGCAGGTGGGACTGCAGTTTCCAGTATGGTAGCTTAGTGGAGGAGGTAGATGGCCATACAGCAATTCTCTATCATCGACTTCAGCTGGACTGGTTCCCAATGTAACCGTTTGTTTGCATCCTAAGTCCAGTATTGCAGCTTTAGTTGCTGGTTTTTAAGACTTTTATTATTATTATTATTATTACTATAATAATAATAATAATAATAATAATTATTATTATTATTATTATTATTAAATAAAGTAATACACGTAGTATTATTAAATAACGTAATAAACTTCTCTTGAAGGTTTGTCTGGCCTCGCGACCTTTGCTACGTTCGCTATTGGCGTCGGAATGATGATGGGAGTTATGGTAAGCATCTTGCCTGTCATGTTTCAACCTTTTTACTTGCTCCTTCAGAGAACTCACCAGGTTTTCTTGTTATCATGCAGTCGTGTTATTTCGTTCTAGGGAACACGAAAACTGTGGTCCACAGCCAGAATATGTGCGGGCACATATTGAGAGTAAGTTCATTAATTCTTCAATCAGGCATTCAAGGGACAAGAAGTATAGGATATTTTCTTTCTTGACTTTAGATTCGGCAGTGATAGATTTGAATGTCCTCAGGTGGAGGGTTTAACATTTCCCCTTTAAAACCTCGAAATGGGAGACCCAGAACGCAGGTTCAGCATCTTATGCAGATTGATCTGAAGGGATGGGCTGTGGGTTATGTATCATCCTTTCAGCAGCATTGTCTCCTTCAGATGTTAAACAGTGTCGCTGGTAACTTCCTTTATCTTTTTATATTCATAATTTTTTCCCATTTTCTTTTATATCTTATCTTCGTTTATGTAAGTCTTTAATAGTTCTTGTAGTTTGGTATCACTTAGAAATATCAATGTGCTTCTTGATTGGAGAGTTGTATATAGTGATTTGAATTCCTTGCGTCTGTAGGTTGCTTTGTGGTCTAGTTTTTTCATTTCTATTTTTTCAGCCCTGCAGGACTTCTTGTTCTGTCTGGGTTTCTACGCTTTTGTATTCTTAATGTTTCCTTACGAACAAAAAACGCGCTTGTCACTCTAAGGAGATGATCTGAGTTCTTTATGTCCCTTTTCCTTTACAATTGTTCTCAATCAATTTTGGGCAGAGGGTATGAAGCAGTTAGTTATGCTAGCACGATACGGAAGTAGCTGAAACCTTGGGATAAGAATGCGCTAATCATGTTTTTTCTTTTGTTATTTGAAGAATTAATCATATAAAATTTGTAAAAATGTTAACTTTGTTACTGCCCGGTGGCTGTTATGGTTTATTCTTTCCGTTTATTTTTTTTTATTGTCTTAATTTGGTTATTTTCTTTGGTGGTTTTTCCTGGCCAATTCTCATTTTGTTTGCATCGTATATTTGTTATTACTAATTTCATGGCTCGTAAGAAATAACTGGAAACAGGGTGTGAAAGGACATGTAATTTTTCTAGTGGCAATTTTGTTCCTTCATGATGTCTGTCTCAATAGAAGCATGCTTTCCTAGTATTAATAAGGATCACTTTTCTAAGTGTTGGTCTTATTGCAGGATTACGGGAATGGTTTGCCCAATCAAATGAAAGGAATGCTCCTTCGAGAATCCCAGTAATGGTCACTATGACCTCGGCATCCGTTTCATCACAGAAGAGTCAAAAACCGCATGAATCTTCTGTCAATTTTGATCAAGTAAATTCTGCAAATCGAAATTCAGTGATGATTGATGAATACTCTGATGAGGATGAGGAGTTTCAAATTGCTGAGGCTGAGCAAGAGGTTCCATTCATGCTTCTGTAGAAAGTTGAGGTATTTATATGATTTTGGAGTTAATATTCTCATGATTTGTTTTTCCATCCTTTTGCAGGCATATCAAAATGGGCATGAGGGTGAAGTCAAGAAAACAGGTACAGTTTTACGGTTTCTGAAGCAGAATGGTTTGCAGGAGTAAAAACTGATATATTTCATATAAGAATACGGGTACATATATATAAAAGTGGAACTGAAGATCAATTCCTAGAAAATAGGAACTACTTCAAGATTCTATGGTACAAAATCCTAACTGACTATTCAGAGCATTATTTCTAGGAAATTAATCAAAAATCTAATTAACTAACTCCTAAAATACAAAGCATGATTATAGGAAATTAACTACTCCTCTAATTCGGCTAGTTTGTTTTCCTACACTCCCCCTCAAACTAGGCGATAGATGTTCATTAGACCAAGCATAGAACTTAGTTCAATGAAGTTGGGTCGAAACAGAGCCTTAGTTAAAATATCTGCTGCTTGCTGTCGAGAGGGTACATAGTTGAGAGAAATCACTTTGTCTTCTATTTTCTCATTGATAAAGTGTCTATCAATCTCAACATGCTTCGTTCTGTCGTGATGAACCGGGTTTTTGGCAATTGCAATTGC
Source organism: Artocarpus hirsutus (assembly GCA_946598075.1). Classification (NCBI taxonomy): domain Eukaryota; kingdom Viridiplantae; phylum Streptophyta; class Magnoliopsida; order Rosales; family Moraceae; genus Artocarpus; species Artocarpus hirsutus. Next base: position 2,251 of record CAMOHE010049852.1, on the reverse strand, counting down.
TGATTGGTTGTCACACATAATCTTGATAGGACCGGAAGTACTTACACTAAGTTCATCTAGTAGTCGATTCAGCCAAATTCCTTCACATAGCCCTGAGCCAAAGCTCGAAACTCAGCCTCAGCACTGCTGCGAGCTACCACTTGTTGCTTTTTACTTCGCCATGTCACCAAGTTCCCCTAAACAAATGAGCAGTACCCGGATGTGGATTTTCGGTCAATAGGGGATCCGGCCCAATCTGCATCTGTGTAAATTTCAAGGGATCGATTAAATGTTTTTCTGAACATTAGCCCCTTTCCAGGATCCTTTTTAAGGTACCTAAGAATCCTACTTACTGCCTCCATATGATCCACAGACGGATTACTCAGAAATTGACTTACAATACTGACTGCAAAGCTTATATCTGGGCGTGTGTGTCAAGTATATCAGCTTTCCCACCAAGCTTTGATATTGTCCCTTATCCGCAGCTAACTCTTCTGTTCGAGGCATCAATCTGGTGTTAGGGTCCATAGGAGTCTCAACCGGCTTGCACCCACTCATACCGGTCTCATGCAGAAGGTCCAAAACATACTTACGTTGTGAAACTGAAATTTCTTTACTAGACCTGGCCACCTCCATTCCCAGGAAATATCTTAGATGTCCCAAGTCCTTGATTTCAAATGCCTTGGACAGTAAGGTCTTCAGTCTTCTCATTTATTCTTTGTGATTCCCAGTAAGAACTATATCATCAACATAGACAATCAACACTGTAATTCTCCCATCTGTGAAGTGTTTGATGAACAATGTGTGGTCTGCTTGAGACTGTGAGTAACCATCCTGTTTAAGCACCTTAGTGAACCTGTCAAACCATGCCCGAGGTGATTGTTTGAGTCCATATAACGCCTTTTTCAGCTTGCACACCTTTTCTTTTGTTTCTTCAGTTTCAAAACCAGCTGGTATATCCATATAGACTTCCTCGACTAAGTCCCCGTTTAGGAATGCATTCTTCACATCCAGCTGAAACAATGGCCAATCCTGATTGACAGCGATGGATAATAAGACACGTACCGTATTGAGTTTTGCTACAGGAGCAAAAGTCTCCTGATAATCAATCCCATAAGACTGAGTGAACCCTCTAGCTACTAACCGAGCCTTGTATCTATCAATGCTCACATCAGCCTTTTGCTTAACTGAGAATATCCATTTGCATCCCACAGTCTTCTTACCAGGTGGTAATATTGCTAGGACCCATGTGCCATTTTTCTCAAGTGCATTGTATTCCTCCAAGGTTGCTGTTTGCCATTCAGGGACCTTCAGTGCTTCATAAACCGAACTGGGAATTATAATTTTGTCTAAGGAAGTTACAAATGCTCGGAATTTCTGTGACAAGTTTGAGTAGGAGATGTAACTGCGAAGTGGGTGTTGGGTACATGATCGAATGCCTTTCCTTTGAGCAATAGGCAGGTCTGACTCCGGATCATACTCTGTTAATTCTTTAGTACCTATTTGTGGACTAAAAACCACCTCATCTTGTGCCCTTTCAGGATCAATTGGGCTCGAGAAAGTCTCTTGATTTTGCTGGCTTAGTTCGGGCTGTAAAGGTATTTTTCTTCTCGTGTAGACTTTTATTGCTTCATCAGGGAGATTGAGATGTTTAGGAAAGACTACAGAAGTTGGACTTGTTTCAGATGATGAGTTTGGTGAGTTTGATGAAGGGACTAGATTCGGTAAACTAGAGCTAGAAGAGCGAGGTGGACTTGACTCAATGAGGACTGACCAATCCCAATTTTGTAATTCATGTATGTCATACTCCCCCTGAATTGCAAAGTTGGGAAAGAATGGTTTCTCTCAAAGAATGTGACATCCATGGTGTGGTAGCATTTGTAGCCTTTTTGATTGGCTGAGTAGCATTTGTAGCCTTTTTGATTGGCTGAGTATCCGATGAAAATACATTTAATGGCACGAGCATCAAGTTTGTCACGGTGTTGAGGGTGGACATGAATGAATGCAGTACAATCAAAGAGTTTGAGAGGAATCTGGGACACTAGCCGTGAGGTTGGGTAGGTGCTTTGGAAAATTTGCAGTGGTGACTTGAATTTTAGGACTCGTGAGGGCATTCTATTAATGAGGTAAGTGGCTGTGAGGACTGCTTCACCCCAAAATTTCTTAGGAACGTTGGTTTGAAAAAGTAATGATCGAGCAACTTCGAGGATGTGACGGTTTTTGCGTTCGGACACACCATTTTGTTGTGGTGTGTCAACGCATGAACTTTGTT
>CAMOHE010049851.1:25503-39928 GCA_946598075.1 Artocarpus hirsutus | reverse complement strand
TAACTTACTTGGTGCAGAAGTGTTCTTTCTTTAATAATGAATTGCTGAGATATCAAAAAAATCATAGTTGTCTTGTTTTTGTGTTCTATTTTCAGGATCAACAAGCCTTATTTACCCATACCAGCCGGGGTCATTTCCCTAAAACAAGCATGGTTCTTCACTATCTTTAGTTTACTTGCTGGTTTGGGGATTTTACGGTTGATGAATGCCGACCTCATCACTACTTCTCTCTATTGTCTTGGTCTTTTCCTCGCCATCTTTTATTCGGCTCCTCCCATTAGATTCAAGAGATCTTCTCTTGCCACGTCAATTTTTCTTACTTTGGTATTATTATTATCTTCCTTCCTCTGAATTTTGTAATGATGTTATGTTTTGATACATAAAGTTTATTGGAAAGGTGACGTAGAGGTGAAATACCTTTATTCTTGTGCTACTTATGCTGAAGTGAAGTTTGCGGTTTGTGTCCTGGTTTTTCATTTTGTTGTCCTTTATTTTTGACATTGTAATTTACATGTCGACATACCATGTATGAAGTGTCATGTCGTTCTTCTAGAGTAAAAAAAAAAGATCATATATTTGATGAAGAAAGCAATCATGCAGATGGGGATATCTCAAAATGTTGGTATACTTTACGCTACTAAGGCCTCACTTGGACTTCCATTTTGGTGGAGGTATGTACAATTTTATACATAAAACCATTTTTTTTAATTCTTTGTTCTCTGTTATTCAAATTAGGTTTATCAAATAATCTTGAGAGTTTTATATTAACTTTCAGACTATGCATAAGAAAAGAGACAAAAACTTTATATTTATTGTCCTAATAAAATTCGTTTTTGGATTTGAATTTTCACTACAGTGCCCCAGTTGTTTTTATCATTACTTTTCGTACACTATGTGGCGTGGTCATTGGTCTTGCAAAAGATCTCACTGACGTTGAAGGTGACGTAAAGTAAGTTGTACTTTTTATAACGTGTCATCACATATCTATTCATGAATTCAAAGTCTCAAAAGTTTCCTCCTTTAAATCTTGAAATATTTTTGGCCTTTATCTTTATCTTTGGCATCATTTAAAAGTATAATATATAACAATATTACAGGCATAACATTCAAACATTTGCTGCAAAATTCGGACTTAGAAAAACTTTATTTTTGTGCACTGGGACGCTTCTGATAAATTATATTGGTGCTATAGCGGCTGCCATTTACATGCCTCAGGTAATTAATTCTTCCTCTTCAAAACTTATTTGTATAAGGTTTTTGAGAAAAAAAAATTGCATAAATAGTTGAGGAGACAAATATATATATATATATATATGTGTGTAAAGTTTATATAGTTACGTTTTCAATAGGTACTGTTATTATTAACCATTTGATATAAAATTTACAGTGACAATGAAGTGGATAATTGAGTTTAAAAAATTTATGATAATTAATGAGGTTGAATTTTTATCATGTTACATCATCAATTGTTTTTAAAACATACTATTTTTTGATATGTAACTATTCAAAATGTAACCATTAAAACATTAAAAACTAGCCTATATATATACAATTAATTTTCTTTTTTTTTTAAATGTTTGTTTCTTTGTCCATTTCTCATATATAGTTTATCAATTAAAAGGTAAATTATAAATTTACTAAAAAGTAAATCATGAATTTACAAGTGGGAACAGTCATAGCTCTACCCAAGGCAATGATTAATTAACCATAAAAAAACAAAAAGATAAAATAGAAGAATATATTTTTTGCACATTTTTTTAGAAGGATTTCATTGCAGCTTCCTTTTCCTTTTCTATTTTGTATTTCTCCAATTGACTCTTATTTATGTGGAGAATAAGAAGTATATTTGCTAATAATAAAAGGTAATTAGGAATCCCTTTGATTGCTTGCTATATATTTTCACATAACAAATGGGGAGATTAAGAGCTGTAAACAAATTCTTTTTATTTCTTACTTACAGGCTTTCAAATCTTACTTGATGGTGTCCGCTCATTTAATTTTTGCATTGTGGCTACTTTCTCAGGTTTGTCATACATAAATTTAAGAAAATTGAATTAAATCCACACTCTGGCAATTTAGTTCAATTAAACTAAAAAAGAACACTTTTACCATCGTTTTCTTTTGTCCTTTTTCAGGCTTGGAAGTTGGACAAAGAAAATTATAGCAAGGTAATTATTTGTAGGTTCTTGTCAAGGACATTTAATTTGTCCTAGTGGACTTTGATATCAATATTCATACTTTGACTTTTTCATATATGCAGGCAGAAATCACAAATTTCTATCGATTCATTTGGAAGCTTATTAAGTTGGAGTCTCTCTTGTTTCTTTTCCTATAATAAACTAGTGCAAAATTTACCAATCATGTTTCCTTTATACTAGAGTGCAGGGCAAAAAAGAAACTGATCATGTGTGTAATGTGCAATGTTAAGACACACCCTTTTTTGTTTCTGATATAAATTCAAAAATAGTCCCTAATTCTTTAAAAAAAAAAAAAAAACTCTGACAGGAAATAGTACCTAATTCTATGTCTCCTCCTTTTAAACATAAAGAGAGTGAATTAAACTAATTAGTTTTTTTTGTTAGAAATTAAACTAATTGGTTAATTAGTTACATGATTAACCCTAGTTAGTTACATAACTGTAAAATTCATTTCTATATATATAACGCTAGGAAAACGAACATCCTTGCATCAAAACATTTGGACCTTATAGAAAAAGAAAAACCCACTAGCAGTGTATAATAAGCGAGCATTGATACTTTTTAAGGACTTCAATTAACATTTATTAATCCTCACAATGCCTTTTCTTTGTAAAGCAGAACTCCATTGAAACTTCCTTTTTCCAAGTTCTAGATACGAATGTTCATTTGATGTTGATCTCAGTGAAATCTAATATGACATTGGAACTGAAAGCTAAATTTATGACTTTCCTAAATAAACGGGAGAGTTACTTATAACTTATAAGAACAACAAGAGAAGGGTCCACATAATAGCATAACTTTTATGTTAAGCATAACATCTTTCTAAAGATCCTTCATAATAAATAATGGTGAGAGAGTACAACTGGCATCGGGGGCAACTAGTACAACCCAACTAGGTTGTCACCTACCAGTGATGTAAACAAAATATTTTATAAAAACTGTCTCTAGTATGGCTAAAATAGAAAAGAAAAATCGGGAAGAGCAAAAAGAACCTTTTGGATATAAGGATCTACTCTCTTGATAAAGACATTAAAAGATATGCATGCTGGAAGCTTCTTAAGTTGGAGTTTCTCTTATTTCCTTTCATATAGTAAATGAGTGCAATATTACGGTTGATTTCCTTTATATTATAGTGGAGCAGAAAAGATACTTATGTGTGTAATGTGTATTGTTAAGACATTGCTTTATTTTTAATTTTTTTTCTCGAATCAATTTATAAAATAAACCTGATATGTACAAGTTTTCTTCAGAAATAATTCTAATTATGTTTTCGTCCTTTTATACATAGAGAAAGAGAGAGAGAGAGAGTTAACTATATAATTAACCCCAGTTAGTTAAATCAATTTATAAAATAAACCTGACTTATAAACTCAAGAAATATTGAGCCTTTTGAAAAGTTCTCTTCGGGAATATCTAAAATAGAATATTACAATTTTTATAAACTCAAAATGAAAATGCAGGGTATAAAATTGTAAATGTCCAGTTATAAATTGTTATTATTTTACTAAAATACCCTTCGATAATAGATCACCCTCCCTTGCACATGATTCATTTTGTTAAAAAATGGATAGAAATTGAGGAAAAGGGCTTCAATGTTCGTGTTTTGAATGTTTAAGGATCATTTTGTCAAAGAGTTTAGTGACGATGTGTGTGACTTTAACTTACTATTTTTTCAATCCTTGGAATAGATTATCCAAGTCAGTCTTCAATATTCCACCGATTGATAATATTGGACATGACAACAGATTTTCTGTCTTCTTTTTTGTTCACGTGTCTTTTCGGCAAACCATGTCTATGAAGCTCTATATGTTTAATGCTCCTGAATTTCGTTCAGGTGTTGAATGTTGATCACATTATAAAATATTGCTTGCCTTTTTCTTTGACCAAACTCTGTTCCACCATGATCATATTTTTCTCTTGGTACACCACGATCGTACATATCTCATTATTGATTTTTTCCAGTTAGAATATGTGCAAAATTGTTAAGATTTAAAAATTAAAAAAATAAAGCACAACATCCAATTTTCAAAAGATCTTGATTTTATGCTCTCTAAATGCTAAAAAATTTTAATTTTCTTTCAAGAAAAAATATATATTTGAAAAATAATTTGGTAAAATTGAGGATGTCTTTGTTCTTTTCCTTTTTTGTCCACAAATTCTAAGAAAGATAATTTGACATAAGTCATTTAAATTCAAAGATAACTTTATAGTTTTTAAAAATAAAAGGATAGATTGAAAAATAATTAAAACTAAAAGAAGTATAATAAATTAAGATGGGTCTGCTAAAAAATTAATATCACATCAAACTTGTATACGGAGAACATGACACTTTAATTAGTGACATCTAAGCGATTCAGACCATTTAAAGTGACGTAGATTATGAAATCTTGTGCTAACTGGTTGAAGTGCGGTCTTGTCTGTGACACTGTTTTTCATTCTGTTGTCGTTTCTTTTGAGAATATCATTTTCATAATGACATGTTGTTTATGAAGTGTGATCTTCTTGCTCTGGAGGAAAAAAAAAAAGATCATGTGTCTGATAATAAGAGCAAATTATGCAGACTACGGGTGTCTTTCAAAATGCCGGCATGCTTTACGCTACTAGAGCTTCCTTTGGACTTCCATTTCAGTGGAGGTATGTAAAATTCTATACATAAAACTAAAAAGTTTTATTTTTTATTTTTTATTTTTTTTATTTTTTCTCTATTATTAATGAAATTAGGTTTTTACAAATTATCTTAAAAAAATAAGAATTTTACAGCTTTCACATTGAGCAGGCAAAAACAAACAAAAGCTTTTTAACAGTTAGTATTTTCCTAATAAATTTTGTTTTTGGCTTTCAATTTGATCTGCAGCCCCACAATTTTTTTTTTATCACTGCGTTTCACACATTATTTTGCGTGGTCATTGGCATCTTAAAAGATCTCACAGACGTTGAAGGTAACATAAAGTAAGTTGTACGTCATCACATCTATTCATGAACTTAAAGTTTAAAAATTTTCTACTTTCATCACCGTTTAGATCAAGAAACATTTTTTTTCCTTTATCTTTATTTATCTTTAGCAACATGAATTAAAAGTACAATAGACAATAATATTACAGGCATAATATTCAAACATTTGCTGCAAAAGTAGGGCTTAGAAACACGACATTCTTTTGCACTGGGATGCTATTGATGAATTATATATTGGCACCATAGAAGCTGCCATTTGGATGCCTCAGGTAATTAATTCTTCCTCTTCAAAAATTATTTATATAATTTTTTGAGAAATATTTGAATAAACTGTTGATATATATATATATATAAATATATATATATATCTCTTAATTAGGCTTTAATTTTTTGAAACAAAAAATGCATCTTTCTTTTCGCTTTTATGTCCATTTCTCATGCATGGACATAATGCAATTCATCTACCCAGGAAATTATTGTTAAAAGGCGGCTGTAAAATTGTCACGCTTCGAAGTACGGAAGGTGATGTGACGGTTTAATTAAGTTCATAAAGTAAAAATTTAGTTTAAAGTAAGAGTTTAAGAATTTAAATTAGTTATTAAAAATGTGATAATTTAAAGCCTTTTTAAAGCAAGCAATTATGATAATTAAACAAATAAGAATAACAAAATAAACAATAAGAAAATAATAAAGAAATAAGAAGAAACGAGAATGGATCCACTGACCCACATTTTGTGTACACATATAGTACTGACAATATTAAATTATAACCACAGTCCAAAATGTAGAGAGAAAGTTAAAGTGATACACGCCTTGATTTAATAATTTAAATAACCTACTTGATCTTCTACTACTCGAATGTCTTGTCTGTGGACTCTTCTCTAATCCTAAACTGAAATCCACCTAGAGGGGAAAAGGGCTTTTAAAATAAATAAAATGTGAGCGAAAGGCTCAGTAGAACTATATTTTTAGAAACATTTAGTTTTAAAGAAAATTTCGTTATTCAAGAAAGTAATTAGGAAATGGACATGAATAAATAAATAAATAATAATTCAATAAAAGTTAATCTTACCAAAACCATTTATTGGTCAATCAGAAAGAATATTATTTTCTTTTCCTGGGCAAACCATATGTATAACACCACTGTAGTGGCCTAGCTGGGTTTCAGGACCTACACCCAAGGTCGCACGTTACACGACCTGATCTCTAATATGACATCATGCCCTTCTATGTATTCTCTATAATTATTAGAAATATATTTTTTTCAAACATTTTCATTTGCATTCATTATGAAGTTTATTATGAAAGTCACCTCAATCTACTATTTATGAAAACAGTCAATAAAATCCTTTTTCAATCAATCATTGAAAACATTTTAATGAAACTCCTTTTTAGGCCAAAATCATTTTTAAAACTAAGTTACCAAGGAAGGGTAGAAGTTCTACCTCAATACTCGTACCGGTGTTCTCACACCATAATCTCGATCTGCTGTACGTTAGCTCCGTAGAACTACAAACAACCTTAAATAGAAATTAAGTCTATCAGTATCTAGCCTGAGATATCCTATGTTACTAAATCATCTCATGGTGTTCTAGTGTGCCATTTAAGTTTATAAATTCATTTTGTGACGTTAAAATCTCAATCGGGGTTCAAAACCCCGGTCGGCCTGCCGGTCTCTTGGTTCGGTTGGCCGAATTGTGGAATTTGGCTTGCTGGAAAACAAAGTTCAGTCAGTCAAACTTTTCCAAGTTTGGCCTACCGGACATATGAGTCTGGCCTACCGAACCCATGAATCTGGCCTGCCGAACATGAAGTTCTGCCTGTCGAATTGAAAAATTCTAGAATTTTCCAAGCACGGGTTTTCCGGCCTCCAAAGCCCAAATCTTCATTTTAACCTGTTTTTCCTAGTTTTAAGGCATGGAAATCATATCTAGATGATTGAAAAACATTATAAGATACTTTTGAACTAAATTAAACATGATTTGCACAAGGATTTTGAGGAAAATCTAAAAATAGAGAAAAATAGAAAGTCTCGATGAAAATTCATTTTTGATCAAACAAAGCTTAGATTCTAGTTGTTCTAAGTTTCTCTAACTTAGATCAAGGGTTCTCTAAACTTAAATAAGCTTAGATTTCAAAATATTAAGAAAATTGAAAAATTGAAAAAGTTTTGAAATTTAAAAACTAACCTTAAATTTAAGCTTTGATTCGAAGTTATAATCATCTAAACACGTTCCCAAGCTTCCAATCTGTTGAAAATTGAAGCTTGGTCTTAATTTGAAATCAAAATTTTGAGAGGAGAAGAGAAAGAACGAGAGGCAGTGAGGGAGTGAGAGATGAGAGAGAGAATGAGAGTGAGCGTGAATGAGGGAAAGAGGAAGAGAGTGAGGGATTAAATAAAAGAAGGGGAAGCAAAACCAGTAAGATAAACCGTGTACCGCCCATGGTTTTGCAAAAAGGACGTGGTTGGTATTTGAAAAATTATTTTGTTTCAAAATTTTAAAATAGCAAATGAAAATAATTTAAGGTAATTAAAAATCATTAAAAAATTCAAAAACAACATTAATTTAGGAATTTCACAAAATAACCAAATTAAGTTTAAAACATTCACTATGGCACACTAATCCACCATTTTACATACTAAGGTCACTTAATTAATTCCAGGGCGTTACAACTCTCCACCCCTAAAAGAAATTTCGCCCTCGAAATTTACAAATTGGTTTAAAAGCAAAACAAATGATGATACAACTCTTGCATATTCGATTCTAATTCTCAAGTGGCTTTATTAATCCTGTGATGCTGCCACACGACCTTTACTAACGGTGTATCATGATGACGCAAGCTAATCACTTTCGATCGATAATCTGGATTAGCACTTCCTCATATGTTGTGTCTTTCTAAATCTACACATCATAAAATGAAACTATCTTATTCTGCTCAGGCGGATACTTTCGGAGCACCGACACATGAAACACATTGTGAATATGAGAAAGTTTAGGAGGAAGGTTGAGTCGATAAGCAACCACACCGACACGCTGAGTAATTTCGAATGGCCCAACGTACCTCGAGGCAAGCTTATCACCTACTCTGAATCGCGTGATGCCTTTATAAGGCGATATCTTCAAGAGAACAAAATCTTCTACCTCAAATTCCAAGGGTCGACGTCTTCTATTTGCGTTGTAACACCTGTTGATTTCCATGTAACGGATTATGTTAAATTAGTGATGATGTTAAGTAATTTCTTAATTGATATGTGTTATGATATATGATATAATGGTACTCAAGATTTTATTTTAAGTGTTATGATAGGTAACGGTCACGTAGAATCGATATGCTCAAGTGTTCATGTCATTTACGTTGTGTTTAATAATGATTTTGTAGCGATTTAATGCTTCGATGAATTCTAGTATGTTAAGGCAGATCGGCAGGCTGGACTATTTAGTTCGACAGGCCGGAATGACCCTCTCAGAACTGCATGCCGATGGAGTATCATTGGCAGGCTAGACTTCATGGATTTGGTAGGCCGAAGTGCAACATCGGCAGGCTAATAATAGCTGACAAGTAATCAGCAGAAATTCTCCCAAAATTTGTGACAAGGATGATTATGTGATTAGATAATGATTGTTGATTGATTGGCATATTTTTGGATTAATTTCCTCATTATAGGAAATGAAACATTTGACTTTTGATTGATTGGATTTAATTGATAAGGCTTCCCATTTTAAAAGGTGAAAAATATGGTAAGAATAACAAATCAATTTGACTTTCCCCCAATCCTCTCCATTCCCTACGCAAATTAGCCCAATTTTAGTCAGAAATTACTGCCAATTTTGGAGAAGGTGAGTTTCTCTTTTACAATATTTCATTTTTCATGAAAAACCATCTCTCACTATCACTCTCTTTTCTCTAAAATTTTCTTAGAAACACTCTCTCTTTCACCACGTTTTCTTCTCCTTCTTTTCTCCACTATTCTCCTACAAATAAAAGAAAGTAATATTGGGTTTCCTTTGGGCAAAATCATAGAGGAATTTAGAAGAATTTATTTTAAGGTAAGAACTCAATTTTACGGTATTTCTGAAATTGTATTTCTCCTCCTTAATCTGACTGTCATAATTTTGTTTAGGAATTTTCTTTTGCTCTGAAATTTTTGTATGATGTTCATACATGTGTTAGGTGATGTTCCACCTAATTTCACGTTTATTGGATAAGTTATGAATTTTCTTCTCTCTGTCACTCATAAAAAATTATTGATGATTGTTTATGCGCATATAAATGTAATCTTTGTTTATAGAGCAAATGAATGATTTTCTCACGAAATTTCATGTGTATGTGTTTATGTATATGTTAATTTATAAATTGGAAAATCCCATGATAATATGACGAATATTATATGTGTTATGAAATTTTTATTAAAGCTTGGTTTTTAGACAGTTTTGAAGGTAAATTGTTGAACTTTTATGTTGTAATGTTTTTGTATGATTTAATGAATTTATTTAATGATGAAATATTTTTATACTTCTACAATTATATGTTAAAAGGTTGTCATAAGAATTTTAGAGCCTAAATAATTTTATTTTAATTATTGAAAAATGATAAATGTATGAAACTCACTGTCTGATACAATGAAAGATTTTATTGCCTCTGTCTTTTAATGCATGTTTTGGATTATGTGGAATTTATTTTATGAATGATAATAAGGGCTGCTCATTGATTTAAATTGCTAGTAGATTTTGTATGTAAGTTGTATAACTTGTTTGAGACATTAAATGGAATTTTTATGACTAATGAAAAATTATGGTAATATGTTTATATTATTGCCAAATTTGGTGCCCAAATTGTGTGTGAATGTTAAGTTATAGAGTTATGAGTTCTTAGTGGTCCAGAAGCGTTTGTGTTGATAGTTTTATTCTAATGTCTTAAGATTAATGAAACATATTATAAATTAATGTTTTCAAGAGATGATTGTATGTGTGGCGTTATATGGAAATGGATGTTATGTTGTAGTGATTAATTCATTGAAAATATATGTTAATTGTTATTTTTAAATGAATGTATGACATGAACATAATATGAAGCGAGCATATCAAGACCGTGGCATCGTCACCCACTATTTAAGGTTAAATATGCTTATCAAGTAAGTACATTCTCACCTGCAATATGATGTGGTTTGTGAAAAGATTGGAATTTATGTTTATGATGATTTCTATGATGATTCTTTGATGGTTTTAATTAATGTTTTATTATGAAAAATTGATTTATCAAAAGTTATGCATGTATGATGATGACGTATTTCAAAGAATGAAAGTATAAATATATATATATGTATCACCTAAATAAGTGTTGTACACCCTATATTATGATATGTATATGTTATGATGTCATGTTTGGTTTGGGATTAGCTACCTCTCTCCTCTCATGACGGTGCACCTATGATTATGTTTATGGTACAACACTTGGGTCCTTAAGATAAAATAAATTAAGTTTTAATAAGGAAAATGTAATGAAAGATATATTCCTTATGAAATTATGCCTAGTGCACTATTGTGATGATGATGATGATGATGATGTTCATAAAGTGTTTTAAGTTGTGAGATATAAATGTACTTACTAAACGTTAGCTTATTCAGTTTTATATCATGTTGCAGATAAGGGTAAGAAGGTTATGGATTAGGTAGACGACATGGAAAGGCGTGTGAGCTAAGGACGATGAATTGCAAATGGAAGACGCCAAGGAAGAAATTTTAAGAATTTATGAACTATGTTTTATTTTCAGAATGTACTTATTTTCCACACTTTAAGATATTGGAACTTGTTTTAAATTAAATTAGATTTTTGACAAAAGGTAGGCCTATCGACCATTACTAGTCAGACTACCGATGTAGTGATTGGCCTACCGATTACCCTGATCGGCCTGTCGATCTTACCAATTTTGATATCCTGTTTTGCAAAGTCTCGGGTGGCCTGCTGATGGTTGAACATTAGTCTGCCGATTGAGTTCAACCTACCGAAGACTTAAGTTTGGCCTGCCGAATTGTGTATGTAGATTTTATTAATGTTTTTAAAAAGTTAGTTCAATTTACAATTGTATTAGCAAACTATTTAAAGAATGTTTATGAACAAGTGATTTATTATTATAAAATGGATTAAGTTATTTAAAAAAAAAAAGTATGCATGGGCCCTGGGTATGATTTCCAAATTGTGTTTTCAAATACATGTTTTTATTCATAATAGTTTTACTTTAATTAATGGTAAAATGAATGAATGTAATGACATCTGTGACATCCGTAAGGGGGGTGTCACAGGCATAACTCTTTTGTCGACTCTGAGCTGCCTTTAATCAATCTCGAATTATGGCAACCTTCTCATTACTATCTCAAATCTCATTTGGCCCAAGAATAATTTTGTCTTTTGGTTCTGCCCAACACACCGGTGACTGACACGGCTGTCCATATAGTGCTTCAAACGGTGCCATACTAATACTTAATTGATAGCTGTTATTGTACGTAAACTCTACCAGATACAAATATTTCTTCTAGTTCCTGTCGAAATCCAACGCATATGCACGTAACATGTCTTCAAGAATCTGAATAACTCGCTCAGATCGTTTGTTAGTCTGAGGATGAAATGCCGTGCTGAAATTCAAATATGTACTCAAAGCCTTCTAAAAGCTTCTCCAGTACTTGGCATTGAATATGCTGTCTCTATCTGATGTGATGGATAAAGGTACTCCATGCAATCTTACTATATTCTATAGGTATAATTCCTCGAGAACCTTTCTTGAACATGTCGACCTAAACGGGATGAAATGCATCGATTTCATTAACCTGTTGACCACGACCCAAATCGCATCATGCCTTTGCTCCGTCCTTGGCAATTCGGTAAGAAAATCCATAGTCACGTGCTCCCATTTCCACCCTAGAATAGGAAGTGGCTGAAGCTGACCTGCTGGCTTCTAATGCTCGGCTTTCACCTAAAGACAAGTCACACACTTGGCCACATATTCTCGGACATCTTTTTTCATACTTCTCCACCAATATTGCCTCTTCAGATCACGATACATTTTCGTGCTTCCCAGGTGAATGGCGAACTGAGACTTATGGGCTTTATCCATCACAGCCTTTGTCACTTTAGCTATTGCTGGAACTACCAGACGCTCCCTATACTACAAGGATCCATCCACCTATATCCTTCATTCTTTAAAATGCTCTCCATTTTGAATTCTCGTCCAGATTCCCCTTTGTTGCGGATCTTGCCACTGATTCTATTTCACCATCTGGATGAGAGCTGGGGTCATCTCTATATGATACACTGAAACTTAATCAGAGTCTTCGTAATACTGTAGCACGTACTCACTTACTATTGCATCCCTTTTTTAATTTTCAAAAACCAAACAAGTGAGAATCCCTGAAGACTTCTGACTGAGCGCATCCGCAACTACATTAGCTTTCCTAGGATAGTATTGCAGCGTGAAATCATAATCCTCCATGTATTTCTTCCACCTTCACTGCCTCAAGTTTAGATCCCTTTGGGTGAATGGATACTTCAAGCTCTTGTGATCAGAGAAAACCTGAAATGTCACCCCATACAAATAGCATCTCCAAATTTCTAGCACGTAAATCATCGCTACAAGCTCCAAGTCATGAGTAGGATAATTTCGCTCATGAGGTCGTAGCTGTCTTGATCCGTATGCCACCATGCGTCCACGTTGCATCAACACACTCCCAAGTTCACATTTTGATGCATCTGTGTAAACTTCGTACGGCTCATCACTGTTAGGGATAATCAATACTGGAGCTGAGCTCAACCGATTCTTTAGTTCTTAGAAGGCGAGCTCACATTCTTCATCCCATTCAAATCTGACATTCTTCCTGATCAATCTTGTCAACGACGCTGCTATGTTTGAGAAGTCCTTTACAAATTTCTTGTAGTATCCTATGAGTCCAAAGAAACTATGGATTTCTGCTATGTTCCACTATGGCTTCCACCTTAGACGGAACTGCTGAGATACCATGCTCAGTGATGACATGACCTAGAAACTTAACTTTTGTTAACCAAAACTCACACTTCTCTTTCTTGGCATATAATTGGTGCTCTCGCAGAGTCTGACGCACGATTCTGAGATGCTGCTCATTCTCTTCCCAAGTCTTAGAATAAACCAAGATATCGTCGATGAATACGATTACAAACTAATCCAAATAGGGCCTAAAGATCCTATTCATTAAGTCCATGAAGGCTGCCGGAGTGTTAGTCAGTCCAAACGGCATCACCAAAAACTCAAAGTGTCCATTTCGGGTCCTGAAAGCTGTTTTAGGGTTGTCCTCTTCCTTAATCCAGAGTTGATGGTATCCCAACCACAAATCTATTCTTGAGAAATACCGCGAACCTCCCAAATGATCAAACAATTCATCGATCTTGGGTAGAGGATACTTATTCTTCACTGTGACATGATTTAGCTATCGATAATCTATGCACAACCTAAGGGTTCCATCATGTTTTTTAGCAAACAAAACTGGTGCTCCCCACGACGATGTACTATTCTGGATGTATCCCTTATTAGCAAGCTCCTAGAGTTACTTTCTTAATTCCTTCATTTTTGCCGGCGCCATCCGATAAGGTGCTATAGAAATTGGTGTTGTTCCTGGAAGCAACTCAATACCAAATTCAATCTCTCGGTGTGGTGGTAATCTTGGCAATTCGTCGGAGAAGACATCTTCAAATTCGTCCACCATTGGGATTGCTACATTTCTTCTCAAAGTAATGGGCTCTCCTTCTAGGTTCATGAGGAAGGCATAGCAAGCTAGGCTCTTCCGCCCTCCAAAACATGTCTTTACACGACACTTATTCATTAGCCGATCACCACCGCCCTAGTAACTGATCATCGTTCCCCTATCAGACACCAGGGTCACTTTTCTAAGCTGATAATTTACAACTGCATTATACCTGGATAGCCAGTCCATCCTTAGGATTACATCGTATGGTCTTATGGGGATTACAATCAAATCACTCTTTAAAATCTCATCCCCAATCTTTATTTTAAAAGCTTTACATATACAATTCACACACACCCGCCCCAAGGGTGAAGCTATAACTAAGGGTTCATCAAAATTTTCTATCTCTAATCCCAAGGCATGTACAAAAGAACTTGAGATGAGAGAATGAGTGGCACCAGTATCGAATAAAACATAAGCTAAAGATCAGGAGACTAGGATCGTACCATCGACAACCGCGTTATTGGTTTGGGCATCCGAACTACCTATCGTCATGGTGTGAACTTA